>JABFQI010000320.1:0-12253 GCA_022816925.1 Trichacis sp. ZL-2020 | reverse complement strand
GAGAAAGAAAAATTCCTGGAGCAACTGGATGCTGTCAAAGGGGAAAACAATTTCTGGAGCAACTAGATGCTGTCAGAGGAGGTTAAATTCCTGGAACAACTGGATACTGTCAGGAAAGGTAGAATTCCTGGAGCAGCTAGATGTTATCCGAAAAGGAAAATTTCTGGAGCGACTGGATGCTGCCAGAGAGTCGGGGAGTCCTGGAGTGACTGGATGCTGTTAGAGAAAGGAACATTCCTGGAGCAATTGAATGGTGCTAGAGATGTAAAAAATTCATTAAACGACTGTATACAGCCCGAGTTTTCTTCCAAGGGCAAGAATTGGAAAAACCGGGCTCATTTATCGAATACTCATTTGGGTTTTTCACTTGAATCAATTATTAAATTGCTCTACATTGAGAAGGGCAGTAGTCAACAATGAATACTTTTCTATACAAGTGTTTTTGGAAAATAGGTTGAACCTCTCTTCACGCCTGAAACCCTAGAACGTAACGATCTCGGGATTTCCGAATCTACCGTAAGGATCTCGTTGAAAATGACGGATCCTCGGGTTCGCGAAGGAAGATCGTGTTTCGGTGGTTGATAAGCCTAAGAGACTGGATCTGTTTACACCCGTGTAGAACATATTAATAAATCATAGGATTCGTGTACGCACTTGCCGGCGCTCACGAGATTTAAGGTCTCTGTAAAGGCAAAGATGACGGTACGTGTCACAGGTACGAGAGTCGTGCCGAGCCTCTCTTATCGGAGGAAGGCTTTCGAGGGAGCGGAGGGTCATTGCCCCAGGAAAAGCCCCGCGGGTCGCAAATCCTTCGCTACGTTCGCAAGCCGACGTCCGACGTGCGCGGAACGTCGTTCATCACGAGAGGATTCGGTATCGAGTTTCAACCCCGAAGAGGGCCCAAGAAGGTTTACATCTGCCGGAGGTTGCCACTGCCAGCAACTTTCCCAAACTCCCGGCACGTACCGACATGGGGAGGAGTTCTTTCGCGTGTTGATAGTGGTGTTGGTATCTAGCTTATTTACTTTGACGGAGAGAAATATCTACGGAGTTTTTACTTAGTTATTCATTAGAATGTAATGTAATGGAGCTTTTGAAAAATTAATCAGTTGAAGATATTTGCTGGGAGTCGTCATGAATTTATTATTGAAACGTAGATTAATAAATCAAATTTTGATACATAGATACTTATTGATGATTGTTAATCTGTTAATTTTTTTCTTGGTTAGAAAATAATTTCTTTTGAATTCGAGATCGAGACAAGTATTGATATTCAAAGTTAAGAAATTAAAGAATGTTATTATGGTAGGTCGTTTTGGATGAACATGCTCTGATTAGTCGACTTCACAAATTAGAAAGTCAGTAAATTTCGAGTATCTGAGGAATTATTAGAAGAGTTTAAACTAAGGTTTTGTATCAGAAACCTAGAGTTAGTGATTATTTTATCTTGTTATAATAATGTTTTACTCTGATCTGTTGCAGCGATAAATTTGATCCTGTAATATTTGATGGAATAGGTTGTGAGTTGGTTCCATACGGATTCGTTTTGCAAATGCATTTGTTGTTTTATCGATGATTTTAGATAGTATTGGAAGACAGTGTCACCCTATTATTTTGCCGTTGCATTATTTGAGAGTGTTTAAAAACATTAGTAAAAAAAATGCTTATACTTTACAAAATATATCCGGATTTAGTACAATATTTTAAGACATTGTGCGACCTTTTTGAAAATTATGCTAAGTTTTGGAATTATTCGGACCCACCTAAAATGTATCGGAATGAAATAAATCTTTTTGAAACGTTCCAGTAGCTTTGAAATTCCTTTGTTTTTTAAAATATTATTATATTTCTTGAAAAATTTTGGAACTGAGGGAGAATTGTGAAAGCGTTAAGACGTTACCATAAAATTTTTTACAATAACTTGAACTTTTTTAAACTTTGAGAAAAGTTCTAAAGCCCCCTCTAACATATTAGAATTCTGAAAATTTTTTCAGAACTTTATGAAAATTTATCAAATTTCTTAGGCTTTCCAATAACCTTCTAGAATATTTAAAGACTGACTTTAATGATTAACGTCAAAAACTTACTTGAACCTTATACGATTTAGTTCAATCTTCTAGGAATTTCAAAAAGATTTCATACTTTCGTACCGTCTTTGAAAATGATTTAGGATTTATGTAAGAATTCTGTAGAATCTTCTGTACTTTCTCTAAATAATCTAGATTATTGCGAACATTGTGAAAAATTCATGAAACAATTTGAGACATTCTCCAAGCTCGATAAAACTTCCCAATATCTAAGTAAATTTCATAACTTCTCCTAGGTTTTTCATGAAACTTCCTAAAGTTTGTGATCTAGTTAGGAATATCATATAACTTTTTAAAACTTCCTGGAAAATTTTTTATTGTAACATAAACTTGTAAGAAATTTACCAACTGTTTAAAATGTAACGTGAATTTTTTTTGAGTCACGATTGAAAAAATATCGATCAATACTTTAAAGCTTTCTACAAAATTCTAGTAAAAGCAATGTGATATACTCGAAATTTGTTAAAATTTCTGGAATCTGAGTAAGTTCTATAAATTTTATAAATATTCGACACAGTTTTCAAATCTGATAGTATATTCCGGAAAGTTCTGTAAAAATTTCGAAGAATTAGAATGTTTATGACAGATTACAGAATTTTTTCGGTACTTTCTAAAATGTTCTAGAAGCTCATATAATTTTCTAGCAGGTTTCAAAATGGCCTCGAATATTCTTGTATAATTCTGAAATTTCTGAAGCATTTGTAAAATATTACTGTACGAATACATAAGTACTCACCCGGTTTTAAAGGTTATTTTACTATTAGAGTATTCTATTTTCAGACGCCATTCTGACAAGGTCAAAAATTCCAGCAGTCTTTGAAATTTGTCAGTCCTAGAAAGTTCAAGTAATATTTTGTATTTTAAGTACTGGAAATATTTCCCACTTAGTTCAAAAAAGTGTTAGAATCAATTGTGAAATTTTCTAGAACATTCATAATTCGAGAACATTCCAAAACATCTATTAACTCTTTGAAACTTTTTACATTTTCTTCAACATTTCCAAAAATATGTATTTATTTCCTTTAAAGTTCCAAGTTGTAAAAATTCTGACCACGAAGCAATCGCTTACTACCAGTAGAATTTCATGCCAACGTCGACAAAGTAATTGATCAACAAATCATTGATAATCCGTCGGTTCATAGTACAAAAGTATCGATTACCGAGACATTTACTCAGCAGAACTCGATGGAAGCGATTTACAAATTTTTTTCTCAGTTTTGACAAATACCAAGTACGAGATTTCCATGTAACAAATCGCAGGAAGACAAAGCCGTCTCGGCAAACTTCGATCTATGCCAAGTTACCTGTTATCGTGTCAGAGTTCGAAATGCAGTTAGGCATGCAAGATGTAACCGGAGGGATTCGTCAAGAGCCAAACTGACAATGACGTTATATAGGAAGGAAACGCGCGGCAATTTGAGCACTGATGAACAGCACTACGTGCGATAATTTACCTAATAAGATGCGAAACGTAAAATTCGACCGCACCGGAGTTCAGAAGAACGATTTCTCTCTTGAACTAATCGAATTACCTGAATTTTGATATCAACTGATGGCTCTTGAATCGTGAAGTTCGATATTCGAGGGTAAATTGAAATGCGATCTCGAAACATGGGCTTTCTGAAATCATAAGGGCTGCATAAACTTGTTCTTCCGAAGTTAGGAAAACAGTTATTGCTGTAACGTAGCGAGAATATATTGCTGTGCCAAGTAATATTACAAGTTTTATTAATCAGGGATTGAACACAATTACAAAAAAGAATTTCTGATCAATGACGTCTGCTTGTGTTATACGTTCTACGTATCATTGCCACATGAGCTTTATATGAATTCATTTTGATTAAAATTTCCAATCAATTGCTATCATTGTGAATAACCAGGACATTTACGTTAAAATTGTTTCTGGCAAAAACGAAGGTCATTCTCAAGGTCTTTTCTCGCAAGGGCGAGAAAATTTTTAACAAAAATGTTCAATCCATCGCTATAATTGTTGATAAATAGGAGATTCACCTATGAACTGTTTTAAAGGAGGTGCAACTCCACAATATTCACATATTCTTAAGGTCATTCTTCGCGAGGTCACTTTAATAAATTATAATTCATAGAAAAATCATTAATATTGTAAGGTCTACCTACAATACTCCATTTTCACATGTATATTATATATGAGCTTATATTTAAAACCTTCTCCATAAAATTTCTCAACAATCATAATTCTTATGGATGATCGAAACATTCTCTCACAAATTGTTCTCAAAAAGGTCAAGGTGAAGGTTGAACACAATTACCAACATGACTTGTCGTACAATAATGTATGCCTGCGTTTGTCTATTTCACATTACTATTGTACCTAAGCTTTTATTTGCAATCTTTCCCATCTAAATTCTGAACCGATGTTATGACTGTGAGTTAAGAGGTCATTTCGCTTCAAAATGTTCTTGAAAATGTTGGAGTATGCAATTTTTGAGCTCATTGTTAAGGTAATTCCTTGCAAAGTCGCTCTGATAATACAAAGTTACCAAAAATGCCATTTATATAATAATGTGTATCTACGTTAACTTACTTTTACATGTTCATTCTATAAGAATATCTTGTTTGTCAAATTTATCAACAATTGCCATAGTTATGGATCATTGTGACATTCGCCTACGAAGTTTTTTCAAATGGTCAAGGTTAAGGTCAATCACATTCCCGAAATGATTGATCACTCGATGATGTTTGCCTGCGTTTGTCCATGCAACATAACCTTTATACATAAGCTTGTATTCGAAATCTTTTACGCAACCATTGCTCTTATTGTAAGTAAACAGGTCATTAAGCTTTTAACTGTTGTCAACAATGTCAATGTCCGCGATAGCCAAGGTCATTTCCAAGGTGATTTCTCGCAATTTCGCGCAAAAACATGCAATTGTCACCGTTTCGCTAAATGAAGGACATGATCTTGTCAAGGATTATGGTGGTTTCTAGTATAAGATCACTCAACAGGATACGAGTTGGAGGAAGTTTTGGAGCTCTTTGGGCGGTAGTCTGAGACGGCCGTTAATTTTCCCTTGATCTCGGCGCGATCGTGGGTCTGGCTCTTGTTATCTGCTTTCGGCTCTCGCTGTATCTCATTGCAAGGACGAACCCTGATTCTGTTTCTTCCTCGGGTTCTTCTTTTTCGTGATATCCGCCATGGCTTACATGTCGCCATGAGTTTCACTCAAGATCCGACAAGTACAGCCCGCGGGTACGGTTAGGCTGACAGGTGAACAGAGCAGTGGACAGGGGGTTCATAAATTACATCGTGTTAATGATGTTCATACAACGATAAGATGGCACGGCGAAATTATTTGTCATGTAGTTTAGCTATGAATTACGATACTCTTGGCGGCTGAGCATCAGACCCAACCTAACTTGTCGGACCCGAGCGAGGAAGCATTTTATCTGCCCCGTGACATGCTGATTTATCGTGATTACTGTTGCGCTACTCGATGCTTGCTCAAGAATTAGAAGAGTGGTGATTGAAACAGAGCATCTTCTTGAGAAAAATCGTTCTGCAGGAGGCTTTCCAAGTGTTAAATGTTCTTGTTGCTATTTTATGATTTATGTAAGATATGACTTTTGGAATTATTACATAAAATATCAGGAAGCAATGTTTCATCGTCATTTTGTAATGTTGTTATTTAAAAAACATATTTTGGATAATGAAGGAATTCTCTGGAATCTTAAGTCACTTTTTGGTGGCAATAAAAAATCCTTAGAACATTTGAGTAGGTCCTAGAAGCTTGAAAAATGTTTCGTAACTTTATGAAAGTTTAGAAGCATTCAGAAATTTCCATGAATTGTCTAGGATTTTATAAAACCAGCAGAAATAAATAACAGGTGTGAAATAAGAGTACATTAATGAACCAAATGAATTTTTGTTGTACGTTTTAGAATTTCCTTGAATTTTCTATAACATCATATTGATCGTAACATTTTCATAATTAGAATCGAATTGCTTCTGCAAATCGACCATTTTTGCGCTTAAAGGCGATGGGGTTCTCTGATTCAGATAATATCAATAAATAAATGGATTCTTGAATAGATAGAGCGATTTTCACATAAAACAATTCAAACACCTCAAAATTGTACTCCAGCCATAAAACCAGTCCCGACTCAGCTCCTGAACGCTCCATCGACTTTCCGCCAAGTTTCCTTTATTCCCCAATGACTTCTTTTTACTTTCCCTTGAGCCTACTCATGAGAACGGAATATTGATCAGTCTAATTCTTGTTTGTATACCTCGGGAATAATGACTTCTCGGAGTGATTTTTGTTTAGGATGAGAGCCCTGTTCAATTACCCACGCCATCGTGCCGCGATTCCCTAGATTCATGTATTTTTCCCTCTTCCACTGTCCCGATTCATCGAAATCGTTGCATCTTCTTCCATCTCGATTTGATCGACCACGTTATTTAATTACGAGATAAAAAGTTACGATGGAAATATTCTGAGCAAGTCTCGGGAGGACAAGGACGAATCTTCCGAAGGGCAATTTTCTCAACAAATGATCCCATTACACGATGCCGTAGCGCATGATAAAAACAGTCCGTTAAAATTTTCTTATATATCATCCTAATGTGAAATTGGATATTTATTGGTGACAGATGGGACGTG
This sequence comes from Trichacis sp. ZL-2020, assembly GCA_022816925.1. Lineage (NCBI taxonomy): Eukaryota > Metazoa > Arthropoda > Insecta > Hymenoptera > Platygastridae > Trichacis > Trichacis sp. ZL-2020. The sequence goes on along the minus strand of JABFQI010000320.1, from coordinate 5,526 downwards.
CCAGTTCCGTGGATCGCGCGGGGTAATCAATCATAGCGCGATGCTATACCGTCCCTCTTCTTTGGCGCGTAATAGCGGGTCAGCCGCGGCGGTTCGCTTGAAAAATAACCGTAATCCCATTGTTCCGCCACTCCGCTTGACATACCGAGATTCTTTCGCGGTACGCACTACGCGTTCGCGATCGCCACAGCCCGGTGACACGAGGCCTGCGAAATCTCTGAAAAGTCACCCCGCTGCGAGATTGAAAATGAAACTACGTTATAAACGACACGCGCTATTCTACCGAGCGTTTCGCTTTTTCTTGCCGTGGGAAGAGCCCTTTCCAGGCCTCACTATCGACGCTAACTTTTTTTGTTGGCAGTGTTCAGGTTGCTACATGGACGCAGGAAAGAATTCATGGTAGAGAGTTTTTGTTTGGGGATGTGAAAAATGTAAGGTATATCGTATACGAAATTTGATCGATATCGTTCTTTCTAGTGATTATATAGTATTCTGTGAAAAGAGATTATGTACGAAGAGTATTGACAATTGTAGTGGTTTTTGAAGAGATATGTTGTTTAAGGCAGTTTTTAATTGATAATTGTTGTGTCTTCAATCTGATTAATGTTCCCAAGGTATTATGTTTAGTGTTTTGTAATTTTGAAGAATTTTAATCGAGCCTCCAATTGAATTGCATATAGGAACAGCAATGTTGTCAATTTTTTTTCCCGTTCCTATAATGTTTGTGTGACAATTGTTTGAAATTTTATGATCAATAAGATTAATGGATGAAAACCATATCGTTCCAAAAATAGAAGAGTGTAATGGAATGTATCGAACCATTGAAGCATGAAATATGAGCAGAAGTGGAGAAAGGCATTTTCGAGATTCACTTTCGACGCTTCCTTTGTCTCTTACAGGCTTCAGGTTGTTCTATTGACGCAAAAAGCATTCATGGTAGAACATTTTGGTTTGTAAAAAGTTTCAGTTTGCAAAAGTCGTGTAATCTTTGTTTTCTGAATTTTTTGTACTGTTTTTTCGAAAAATAATGGTTGTCAATATTATAATGAATGAGATTTATGATCAGAAGAAATATTAGTTCAAGAATGAAAGAGAACAATAAAGAATATCGAACTATCCAAGTATGAAACATAAGCAAAAGTGAAAAGAGGTCTTTTTGTGCTTCGGTTTCGACGTCGATTTCTTTTGTTTTTAATATCTAGGTTTTTCTGTTGATGCAGAAATGGTTTTTGTTCTCGAATTTGAAAAGTATTCGAGGCATTGAAAATCAAATCCAATCGAAACAGTTTGAACAAATGATAATAACCATAATGTTTACGACGCTACAGAGTCACTCAATGCCAAGCGCTTTGTACATAAAACTAATGTGCTTCGCTTTGATTGGTTAACTTTGATAGCTGATAAATCCGTCATTTTTAAGTTCGAAAAAAGTGGCTCATGAATTTTCGTCTGAGATTTTTGTAAGAAATCTGCTATTCTCAGGATATTCAGTGACATTGGGAAACCTTGTGTAGTTAATATAACATCGTTAACAAAAGGCAATAAAATACAAAATGCGAAGTATTTTGAATAGAAACAGGACAATTACTAACATTAAAAATTTTTCATTTGCATGTAACAATATTTCACCAAATATCACTTGAATTTGTCAATTTTGATGTCACGTTGTAAACATATCTAGGACATTGTAATTATATTGTGATATTAGAAAACAGTTTTTCCCGTTATCTTAATACTATAGTCTTGAAAGAGATACAAAGTCTCTGACCATTCAGGTAAGAATCTACCATGTTTAATGTTTTGTTTATCTAAATTTGCAAAAAAACGATAAATAGGGCCCTGCGTAATACTTTACCAAACCTGACAAAAGTGAAAAAATGTATTTGGAAACTAGTTCATTCGGCAAAATGGTACGGAATGTTACAAATTTTTGGTCAAATTGTTTTGAAATATGTTTTTGAAGAATTTTCTATTTTGCATTTTTCAGCTTCAGCAAAGTATCACGTAGGGTCCCATTCTAAGTTTCTTCGAAAAATTGAGGTCAAAAAATTGTTCTTAACTTGTAATCATGGTAGATTTTTAACCTTACCGATCGAAGAATTTGGATTTCTATTGAACATTGCAAGAATTTTCGGAATCTTTGGAGACTTTCAGAAATGTTCTAGTACATCGTAGTCACTTTTAGAAAAGTCAAAATTTTTATAGAACTTTTTATAACACTTAATTTCAGACAGTTCTATAGCTTCATGAAACACTATGTAACATTCCAGGGCTTCACAAATCTTTTCAGAATTCTCTAGAATCTTTGAAACCTACAAGAATATTAATGACTCCAGTGAACTTTGAAGAACATTCTAAAATTACATGAAATCTTCTAGAATTTTCGGAAGACACCTGAAATTATCTGAATCATTGTAGAATATTTTCAAATTTTCTTCAATTGATGAAAAAATGAGAGATTAATGATTATGAACATCCTGAAACTATTAATTTTTTTCAATTTAATAGAGTACTCCAAAACATGCAAAAATATGTTCGAAAATTTAGAACCATAAAGACATTTTTACATCTTCGAAAATATTTCATAATTGTTTGGAAAATGTATAAAAAATAATTTCTCGACATCCTAAATCTATACAATTTGATATAACTTAATACAGCACACCAAAAAATTTTAAAACTTTACCGAATATTTGAAACCATTAGAAAATTTGTTATATCTTACAAGAATATTTCAAAAATGTTTAAAACATTTTGGAACTCGATAAAACTTTCCGCAAAATTACAAGATTTTTTTGAGGAATTTTTAGGACGTTCTACAACCTTTTGAAAAATTCAAATAGTTAATACATAGGTGATTCTCACAAAAAAGTGCATTTTAATGTCCCTGCAGATTAGTAAAAAAATAATAAAGATTCGAGTTACGCTGAAACATTAAAAATTTATTCAATTCTGTTGATTTACATTGCTGATAAACTCAACGACATATTTAGTAAAAATAGTCGAAAATATTTGACTTCATCGAACAAAATGATTCTGAACTTATAAACATTCTTCTGTCTCTTTTTATTTTTAATTCAAAAAAATTCAATTTACACAGAAAAAATCTATCAAAATATAATTTATGACTATATTCATTTTGATACGTTTTTGCATTACTCTTTATTGCAGTAATAAAATGAAAGAAATACTTATTTAATCAATTGCATGTACTTCAAAATTGTCCTTCGTAATTGCGTCTCAATATTGAAAAGCTGCGAAACAGTTTATTCTGCACACAACAAAATATTTCAATATAAATATTTGCTACACATTATTTATTTCTATGGGAAAAGAATAGTCTGGAATGAAATGAAACTTATGGTGTGAAGATAATACAAACAAGTTTATCGAAAAATAAGCAATAAAAAGAAAGCAAATAAATTGATAAAAAAACAAATGAATCGATAATTAATTAGATAAATGACTGAAGATATGAGTCAAGAAGAAAACCATTGAATCTTAAGTGTATTAAATAAATTAGAACTGGTTACATTCTGGCTTATTTTGGATGGAGATCATAAGCACATTACTTTTATTCAGATGAAAATATCGATTCTCTCACGATTTTAACACCAACCTGAAAATTCATGAAGTAAGAAGATGATTTTTCTTATTTCCCATTCACCGTTAATATTTTCAGCGTCATTCCTTTCAACATCATAAAATTTCCCACTAACCAACATTCCATAAATTCTAGTCAAACATTATATTCAATTGGGTAACCTGATCTTCCTGTCAAAATTTAAAGGAAAATAAAAGTGACGATAAAGAGGAATATCTATTATAATAATGTTTTTATTCGTCATTCAGAGTCATTTTATTAACATAATCAATATAACGCTTCTCACCCAAGAATAATGACTTTTTCATAGTTGATCGTCCTAAGTGCCCTTCAAAAATTACAAATCATTTAAGTAGTAAACAACTCGAAAATAACGCTATAAAATATTCCAAAAAACTTTCGGTCCAGCCAATATTAACCATAAAAATTCACTTTTTCATGATAATCGCCCATAAAAAATCTGCAAAATCCCCAGATCGTTCGCATACACTGCAAAAAAAGGTGTTTAAGACGTGTCTCTGTACGAGACACAAAGAAACGTAATCAATATCTCCAGTTCAGAAGTGTCTTATTTTAGCATGTTTTTTCAAGACAGCTGAAAGGATCTTGAAAATAGCATCAAAAAATGTTCTGTGGCAAGAAATCATTTTTTGCAGTGTAGGAGGTCGTGAAAATCCAAGTTCACCGCGCGTAACCCCAACAAGGACGGACGATCTCCCCGAGAAGAGGCGAACGCGGAAGAGTCCCTCGGTCCGCCCGCACAAGATATTCCCGCGTCACTGGGTTACTATATTTCGCAGGGGCGAGTGATTAATCCTCTTCAGGATCGTGTAGCCGATCGTGCGGTGCCGGCTACGCCGAGTAAGAAGAGCCGGCCCATAATTCTGGCGGCCGTTCCGCCGTTTCCGCGCGGTTAGCGCCCCGAGAGAACTATGTCAACATTCGATTTCGCAATACGTTCGCCGCCAAGATCCACGTGTACATGCATTATCCTCGAGCGATGCAAGACACCGGGACCGGGGCAGCGTCGTCGCCTTCTGACCGAGCCTCGTGTGTTTATGCCCCGCCGTATCTGGCTCTATTCTCTTGCTCCGGGAGCAAAAATGAAATGTCACCGGGAGGGATCGGTTCCCCCCTCCTTACTACAAGAGGGGGAGAGAAAGCCGGTAAAGCGGCAAAGGGTCTTCGATCCTGCCGCAAGACCTCAATCTTCGGCGTCTCAGCGAGATTTATATTTATGGTACGCTCGCGGAGGACGAGTAGGATGGGAAAAACTGGAGAAAAACGAGAGTAAACATGGGTGGACGAGTCGCGGTGTATCGTGTCCCGCGACCCTCTTGGTTGATCTATCTGTCCGCGTGCGTGAAGTCGCTCGTCTTCGGTATTATTCCCTCCGATGAATATTTTACTGCAGGGAAATGGAGGACGGTTTCTGCATTTATTTTGAGAGAGTTTTGGTTCGTTTGTGTGTGTTTGTTGGGGAGAAGAAGAATTGAAAGGTTCTTGGTATTGTAAATATTGTATAGGGTTTTTGGTGTATATTATGGATTTCTTTTTTATTGATGGATTTTCACTTGTCTTGTGATCTACTGAATTTTGGAATCTTTGAGAAGTCTGTTTGAATATACGGGGATTTGTATATGTTTTGAGAAATATCCAGGAATTTTCGAGAATTTCCGAACTTCTAAGAATAATTTCGGATTTTTTGGAATTATGCAAAATACATAGGAATTATCATGAATTCTTAGGAATTTCTGGGAGTTTATGATAATTCTGAGGTGATTTCTGAAGAACATCAGAATTTTTATCAACTTTTCAGGATATCCAAGATTTTTTTGAATTATCGAGAATAATTGGTAACTTCAGGGAATATTTTGTAATTTCCGTTAAAGTTTCGGCTATTGCGGAGAAAAATTAAAAAT
>JABFQI010000319.1:0-12271 GCA_022816925.1 Trichacis sp. ZL-2020 | reverse complement strand
GATATTATTTATAAACAAATTATTGATTTAAAGTTGTTAACCAACACTATCTTCAACAACTTCGTCTTGCTAATTCGGTGGTGGTTTGTGTGAATATGCAAATAATTCCTTTTTTTTTTTAATCATCTAATTAACAATTAGTCAACAGATAATAAACTGTCGTACCAGTTTTTCAAGTCAAGCAAAAATGGATGTTCGAAAAAATTTTTCGCATTCTTCGCTATGAACAAATATAATTTGAAAATTGGTTAATAAACAAAAAGAGAGTTCACTGAAAAGAAAGGGCACCGAAAAAATATTACGGTAATTTTTTTCCTTTTCATCAGCTGAACCTCAGAATCTTCCAATTCCCCCATACCTTCTTCGCAGGGGAGTCTCTCGGGATTTCCCAGTATACGCGCGAACACGTTTTCTCTTGCTTATCTCTTCGCACGCAGGTGTTCTGACTTTTCCAGAACTTGGCAGCCTTCTTTAGTTTTACATCGAGAGAAAAAAATTTATTTGGCTATGTGGCTCAGTCCGAGTGAGTCTGCGTGATTAAGCAAGTGCATCGCCTCTTTTTTGGTGGTGAACGTAACGCGTGTTAATTTTCAAAATATGGATATCTCCGAAAGTGGTAAGTTATATTTTGCAATAACGCAAACAGTTTGTTTAACAAAGCCACTATCATCGAGAGGGTTTCGATTTGATTCGAGTTTTTTGTGACATGTTTCAATGGTTCATTATTGTATTAGTCGGTTGAATTTTTGTACATTGAAATACTACTTAGAAATATTTGTACACTGTTGCTAAAATTAAGCTAAAATAAAGAATAATTATTCTAACGTTGCACAATAAATGTATGCACATCAAAAACACAATGTCATTACCTTTTCGATATTTTATTAATTTTATGTGCTTTCATTATTGCTTGCAGAAAAAAATATTCACGATGTATTCGAATTTCCCTCAAATCAATCGTACGTCGATTCGGGAGGAGAATCAGAAGAATATATTTTCGACATCCCAGCAAACGAGGGTATACCGAAAGAAATAATATGTTTTTTAATTTACTTTCTTTTGTGGGCTTTTTGTAATTGATTATCGTGAAAGCTTTTATTTGTAAATCTTTTACACAATAACGTAGAAATACATATCCAGTGTTCTTGTAATTTCATTTAGATTGTAAATATTTGATCTATTTTGTTAGTTTTTAATCAATTTCCAACAAAAATTTCTATAGGACGGTACGGTTTTATTAAATTCATAAAAGTTTACCCCTGTTTTATCGGAAAACAATCATTTTGATAAGAATTTTTGATATTTTGTCAGAAATTTTTCTTCTTTTGCGAAAATTGTATTAATTTCTCAAGGCTTAATCAAGTTTCATGATAAAGTATTCTGTATAAATTTTGCGATAAAGAATTGGTGTAAGTAAGTTCGGTGATTTCGTAAAAATTTTGGGAATTTAACAATCAATTTGAGTCAGCGCGTTGCAGAAAAGCCTTTGACGCTCGCAAGTGGCATCTGCCTCTTTCTTTTTTCGCTCCTATGACGCCCAAAGTATGAAAAATAATAATTTTCTCGAGTTCAATTTTCAAAACTTTGCGCTTATGGAGAATGCCAAAACCCGTATTTCGTACAAGATTAATTTTTTTTGCAACTTTTTTTTTTAAATAAACGTCAAATATTATGATTTTTACGTCGTGAAAAATTCAATGGTTTTTTATGATCAACTAACGATTTCTTCTATGGATCTGCATTAATAATTCACTATTAATTTCTATATTTTCTTATCATTTATGTTATTATTACAGTTTGTTATTCTTTTAATCAGCAAAAAGTAGGGCAGCCTAAAAAAAAGTTGTTTAACTTCGAAGACACGAAGAATGCGACAAAGTTTCGAATTAGGAAAAACTGAATTAAGAATCTTGTTTGGCAGCTTTGTAGGAAGTATTTGGAAAAATTTCAATTTTTTTCGTTTCATATTGTGGCCTTGGCGATTAAATGTTTAATGACGCATGAGCATTTCGTTTCCTCGCGTTACGCGTAAGAAGCGAAACTTGACCGAAAGAGTGAGAAAGTTCGATGTATGGATGAAAAGAGCGGCTTGACGAAGACGCTGCATCATTCTCGAAAATTTTCGTTCGGAGAAAAATTTATTCTGAACTAATTTTTCTTTATCTTATAAGTAAATAAGTTTTTGAAAATTTTGTTGGAAGTTGCTGAGCATAATAATTATTAAACTTTTACAAGTCTTGTAGATAATTAAAATGGTCAAAGAATATTCCTATACATATTTGAATATTTTACAACTTGTGTTGACATTGTCGAACTGTTTAATTAGGTTAGAAAATTTTAGGACATTAAAAATCTTTCTTCAATAATTTTTTGGTATGTTTTGCAATTTCATACAATATTTTTTAACAAACTGAACAGTTTAATAATATTCTAGAAACTACCAGAAATTTTGTAAACGTTTCAGAATTATATAGCTCTTTCCAGAATCTTCTGAAACTTTTCAAAAAGTTCTAGAATATTGTGCAACTATTTAAAAATTTCAACAGCATGTCAGCAACTATTAGAAAATTTCAACTAAGGACTTTCTAGACACTTATAAGGAATTAAAACTTCGTGGAACTGTGAAAAAAGTTTTAAAATTTCCAAAATCTTTTGGAAATGTCTATAAAATTCTAGAATATTCTATAACGTTTCCAGGTTTTTCGAAAATTTCGAAATTCGGTTACAACATTATTAAACATTATAGGAAATTCTAGAAATTTTTTTTGCATCTTCTATACATTTTTCATCAATTAAGTGTAGAATTCTGAAACTTTCTAGAATCTCCTTCAATCGTCTAGACCATTTTAGAATATTTTACAGCTTTCAAGCGTATTCTGCTATTTTCAAGAATCTTCTAGAGGTTTCTTTAATATAATATTCTTAAATATCATCAAGAGCTTGATATTCTAGAAATTTCGAGAAATTTTGTGAACTTGTCAGACCTTCACCGCACTTTCTAAAATATTCTGAATTGTTTTGAAACGTTGTAGAATATTGTCTAACTAGTTACAATTTTCCTTAACATTTCCAAACTTTGTGCAGTTTTCTATAAAATTATACAATATTCTCGAACGTCCCAGAGCTTTATAGAACTTTTAGAATCTTTCAGAAATGTTCTAGGGATGTCCAGAAAATTTTGCAATATTCTACAAGTATTATTTCAAAAATCTTGAACCTTTTTGAATATCTCTTCAAAGTTTTAGATATTCTAAAATCTTCTAACAATTTCTTTGCATCTTCTGTAACTTTCTAGAAAATTGTGTAGCATTCTGAAAATATCTAGAATCTTTCATAGCTTTATAGATAATTCTAGAATATTTTAGACTTTTCTAAAACTTGTCAGAAAGTCATACAATTTTCTAGCAGATTCTCAAACATTCTTGAACCGTTTTAGTCCTTTCTGAACATTCTGGAATTCCTACAGAAATTTAAAAAATTCTAGAATCTCCTACAACGTTTGAGAATTTAGTAAAAATTTGTGAAACTATATTTATATGCCCTTCTGAATCTTTTAATCACTTTTTAGAATCTCTTTCATTTTTCTAAAAAGATAGTTCATACTTTAGAACCTTTTCCATCTTTTGAAAATGTTTGTAAGCTTTGTTTAACATTATTCAAAATATTTTAAAAGTTTATGTAAATATCGTGATCTCTAGATAGGGGGGAGGAAGGGCAAGGGCACTCTCCTTCACATAACTACATCCCGATAATAACAGCTTTGCGCAAATGTGCATCCCCATTTTTGCACAAATTTTGTGCAAACATTGTGCAAACTGAAAACCATTTGCTCAAAATTTGCGCAAATCATTTACAGGAATCGATTTGCGTAAATTTTTATCGCAAGTGCGGACTCAGCCTTGCGCAAACTTTGCGCGAATGTGTGAGCCCTCACGGATTTGCATGAATTTTGCACAAATTTTGAGCAAACTGTTATCACAGGGATGTGGAAACATGGCTAAAAATATTGAAAAAATGACAGCAAAAGATTATAACAAAATTCTTTGAATTATAATTATAATAAACACTTCTTCCCTCTTACAAAAAATTACCAATTTAAAGACGGGTCATCGGTTTTTTATGTCGACAAATTTTATCCTATGAATGAAATTTCTGTTTTGTCTCTCATAAGATTGAATTTAAACATTAGGAATTTACAAAATGTGATATTGAAAACGGCACGTCGATTTTTACTGGGGACATATTTTATCATGCAATGTTTTCGAAAAGACTATTTCAATATAACATTTCCCTTCTCCGTTTTGATTTCATGCTTTTATTGCTGGAAAAATCGCGAATTCGAAAGCAGGGGTATTTACAAAAAGTGATGTCGCATGAAAAAATTATAACCGTGAAAATTACGCATCTTGGCATCTAGTGCATATGTTTGACATTTAAATTTGAGACAAATATCAATTTCTATACTTGAGGCGTCATCGGAGTGGCAAAAGAAAGAGACAGCGGCCACTTGCTAGCATCAAAGGGTGTTCTGCAACGTTTTGACTTATTAATACACATTCAAAACTCTCCTTCATCATATTTTTATCATTATATTGATTTTTCCTGATTTGATTAGTCTCCACAGAAGATGAAATTCGGGATGGATTCGGGTCAACTTCAAATGAATCTGACATAGACTCGGGAGAAGAAGAGTCCGAAGAAGATTGTGAGGACGTCCCTAATGCAGATGAGGGTAGGCTCAAGGAAAATATTTTTATTAATTAAAGACCTTAAAGCAATACCTATACGACTCACAATCGCATAGCACACGAAAATAAAATCTGCTCAATTTTCTTAAGGTGTTAAAAGTATTGTATGCACTCTCGCACTTTCTACAAAATATTTTCTGCCCTCGGTGTTAATATACTATTTTTGAAATTATTGTGTACGATGTGAATACTCAACTAAATACGTAAATGAATAATGAATTCTGCCCGTAGTATAGCCTCCTCTTAAGGATATAGACATTTTTTCAATGTAGATAATTTTTTCTTATTGAGATTCGACGTTTTTTTGTCACCAGGCTTATCTACAATTGTCGATAAATAATTCTCGTAATTTATAATTTCCAAACTACCAGAGTATAAATGATAGTCCAAGTTAATTTTGTACAGAGTTTGTTGATACCTGGAGAATTCTCTGTACGTTATTGATTATTTTTTCGCTCTTGAAATCTGCAAAATATCCGTTTAACTCAAATCCTCGAGAATTCAATTAATTTACTACTGATGCATTAAGTTTAATAAAAGAACGATCTTTTCGTAACAATTACGGGGTTTTCGTAGTTCTATTGGATTGCTTCGTTCTTCATTAGTTCGTGCTACATTTCAACGTGTTCATAAAAAATTTAATTATTTATGAAGCATTTCTTCATAAATTTCCATGAAGTTTGTGCAATGCAATCAATACCGTTAAAATTTACTAATTCAGTTCCACTTTTATCAATTTTCAAAAAATTGTATTAATATTTGATTCACTTTATTAATTAAAAGAATAGTTGTGCATAAACTCCCTGTATATATGATTAATGTTATTATTTAAATTTTTTGAAAATTACTCAAATGTCTTACCTTTCTTGAAGTCCAAGAAAATTTAATAACAATTTTTGGATGGAAAAAATTAATCAATTTGTTATAATACTGATTCAATCAAAATATTATTATACGAATGAATTATACTGAATATTTTGTTAGCAATTTCTGAAAAGTTTGCGATATTTTCATATACCATATCCTTCTGTATGGTCTAAGATCATATCTTTTAAGTCCAATGCATTTATGTAAATTACCCAATTAGTAACCATGCCTTATTAGTGCCTTTTCGTATAAAATGATCTCCTGAGTCACACATTTCTTCAGATTAATTTAAATTAGCAATCACAATTACGTAATAGTCATCAAAATGTAATATCATTGCTTTCAGTAAATATATAATCGTAATTGAAAAGTAATCGATTACATTCTAATTTAATCGGTTTCTTGATTTTTTCCTCGAGAAGAAAAAAAGCGTGCTAATGATCATTGGCACGCTTAATCTAATAACCGGATTATTCACTAGGACTAGTTCAAATTGAGACGCTCAGAGCAAAAACGCTTTAACGTCTATGTATTATAAATGAGCCCTACCCTGATAGAAATGAATAAACAATGTTTGATCTAACATCCGTCAAACATGATTGACTCAAACGTGTTTGATAAAAATTTCTATGCATCAACGTCCGCTTGTTTGATCAAATTGTAGGACCGAATTTTACGTAAAATTTGACTAAATTCTGTCAAGTTTTTAATACAATCAAAAATTTCCTAAAATGTTAAATGTTTTTTTAATGAATAATCCATGAAAAAATTATATTGAAAAATTGATTCTAAAAATTTGTTCCAATTTGCATCAATATTTGATCAAATAAATGGACTCAGAATTGATACACAAACATCGCTCAAACTGCAGTCAAACATCGGTCAAACGGTTTGATACAACCGATTCCATCAGGGTAACGCGTTTTTGCTCTTAGCGTCTCAATTCGACGCCAGATATTAAGTTGAAAATCCAAAGATCTAATTATGTGCAAGCAAGTGATAATTGAAAATAATTAAATATATTCTTAGAAACCTATGTCATTGAAATTGATTAATTATACCAAACTTGTCATTGTGGGCTGGATTGGAATAAATAAACTAAAAAAGAACAGAAAAAAGCGAAATGCGACGCTAACTGGTACATTCACCTTCATTGTGTTAAAAACACAATTCGGTCCCTGAAGATTCCTTTACATAATCACACATTAATAAACTTTAAGAGAAATGCATCACCTTTGTACCTGATTGATTTGCCTTCACGTTGAATTTTTTTTTTATAGCTTCCGAAGTCAATAACATACGCCCGAGAAAAAGAATCAGAAACGTCAATTTACATAAAAAGACAAAAGCTAAAGAAGCTGTCGAGAAGGGACAAGAGAGAGTGACGAAAAAGGCGAAAAAAAAAATTTCTGCAAAAGTCTTCCGACCACAAATACTTTGCGACAGAAAATGCAAACACAAATGTGCTGAAAATATTGATATTGAACGACAGCAGGAAATATTCAAGGCTTATTGGGCGGAATCTGGATGGTCGCAAAAAACATTGCTGTTAAGGACATACGTGCGACGAACTCCGGTAGTGAGTATCAAGAATAAAACGAACCCCATCATCCCGATAAAAAATAGAAATTTCAATTGCACTTACACTCTCCCGGACAAAAATAGTTTCCATCAAACAGTTTGCATCGACTTTTTTTTGAAATGCCTATCTGTCCCAAAATATCGCGTTTATAGTGCACTGAATTCAATTGAATCGAATCCAAGTAGTGCGGAGAAAAGAGGCCGAGGTTCATCAAAAAACAAAACGACACGAGAAGATGAAGAAGCTGTCGGTCGATTCATTCAGTTGTTCCCTACTTATGAATCCCATTATGGAAGATCGAAATCCCAAAGAAAATATCTTCCACCAAACATGAACTTGAAATTAATGTACAATGAGTACAAGAAAGCGAGAATTATGAAGGAAAAAAGGCCCGTTTCCGAATTTATTTTCCGACGAATTTTTAATACAAAATTTAATCTTGGCTTTAAACGTAGGCATTCTGACACTTGTAAAACATGCGATACGTTGAACGTTGAAAAAAATTGCGCCGCGGAAAACGATCGTGAAGAAGTTGAAGCAAGAAGAGAGAGTCATCACGCGACCGTCACGCGTGTCAATGAGGAATTCAAACGTGATGTTGAACGTGCGAAAGATAGTGGAGACACTCTAGTTTTGACGTATGACCTGCAGAAAACTTTGGAAACCCCTTCACTCACTGTTTCCATCGCATACTATAAGAGGCAACTTTGGACATACAACTTGTGTGTGTATGACGAGGTTCTTGGAAAAGGTAAAAATCAAACTTGTAAATTTCTTAACAGATTTTCGACAATTTTTTTATTTTTGAAATATGTATTGTTAATTTTCGATGTTTTTGGTATATAATTATTTAATGTACAAGTTTTTGTAAATGTAACAAAAACTGCGAAAAACCAGACAACCGTAGTTGAAAGTAATTTCAGAAAAATTGCAGCCTATTCAAAAATTTGGTGATCATAATGTAGTTGAATTTCCATGGATTTTTTCTAACAATAAATCATTTGTAATATTCAAATATCATGATAATTATGTGGGTTAAGTTCAAAGTCACAGTTTTTGAGATCATCATCAGACATATATCTGAATTTTAGGCTAACCCGTAGGAAAACCTTCCATTGAATTTCCATTGGCCAAAAAGCCATGGAGTTTTCAATGGAAACTCAATGGAAACTCAATGGAAATCCAAGGAAAAACTAATGGAAAGTCAAGGGAAATTTTTTCATTTATTTTCCCTTGAGTTTCCATTGATTTTCCATTGAGTTTCCATTCAAAACTCAATGGATTTTTGGCCAATGGAAATTCAATGGAAGGTTTTCCGACGGAAATCTTAGCCATTTTGTAGGAACCAATTGAAATTGTCCGGCTTTTTTCATAATTTCAAATATAATAATTTTGCAACTCACTTACAACGTGACGTCAAATTAGGATAAAATTAACTTGAAAAACTTGTTGGATACTTTTCATTAATTTATATTGGCTACCATTTTAAACAATGTCATGAGTTTACAAAATGTGAAAATTTTTTTCAGCTTACATGTATGTGTGGAGCGAAAACGTTGCTTCAAGGGGAGGGCAAGAAGTAGGATCCTGCGTTGTGGAACATTTAAATAATCATGTGAATGCCTCGACCAAAAAAATCCTTTTGTATTCTGATTGCTGCGGTGGTCAGAATAGAAATATAAAAATGTCCCTCCTCCTCAAACATTTTCAACAAAGGAGTGGCGTGGAATTAATTGTGCAAAAGTTTCTAGTTTCTGGGCACACGTATAATCGCTGCGACGCATGCTTCGGCGATATAGAAAGAGAAAAAAGACTGCATGAAATTATTTCCACACCGGATCATTGGATTAATGTTATTTCGAATTGTCGAGAAAAGAACAAATTTACTGTCATAAAAATGGGAATCGAAAATTTTGTGTCCACTGCAGAACTAGAGAGAAATATCACAAATCGCAAACAAGACGTTAACAAGCAGAAAATAAATTGGTTCAAAGCGCGATGTTTGGAATACGAAGCTGGAAAATTGTTTTCCATCTTCATGATGGATGATGAAGGCCTTAGGCAAGAAATCAACATTCGAAAACGAAATGTTCGCGAAAATATTTTCGAAAATACTGTTTTGGGTTTGTTGTTCCCCATGGGTCATCCTATTTCAAAACCGAAGTATGATGACCTTCAAGTTTTGAAAGGGCAATTGGAACCCGAATATCGCCGATTTTACGAGAATTTACGATACATCGATGACGATGTCCCAGATTACGGTTTAGTAAGCGCTGATGAAGATGACAATTGAATCTATGATCGTTACAAGTTTGTAACTTTTGTAAGATCATAATTTTGACACTTAAATTTTTTCCCACGAAATACTGTGTGATAACTTTTTTAAACCCATCCATAATTATTCCCATGATGACACGAAAACTTAATTGGACTCCAAGTACTACAACATGCATCATATCTTCATAACTGTAACAAATAATGGAATTGGCAAACTCTCAAGTCCTATATAGTTATTATAGTTATTGTAGATTTGTTGGTCAAGCTGAACGTTTTTTATTGCATGTATAACTTTGGAAAGAACATATAGATGAGATATAAAAATGTTTTCTATTGGCGAGGTAATCAAGTATAAACGATCAGTTAAAAAACACAAGACTGCGTAAGACAATGCGAGAAAAGTGAAACATAATGAGCGAATATTGGGATAGGTAATAAATGATGATAACGAATTATTATAAAATGAAAAAAAGGAAATGGAAACGCTAAAAAGTTTCACTTCTGCTCGATTACTTCCAAATTGTGCGCAGAAGTGAAACTTCTCCTCGTTTCCGTTTCCTTTTTTTTCATTTTATAACAATTCGTTATCGTCATTTTTTACCTATCCCAATATTCGCTCGTTATGTTTCACTTTTCTCGCATTGTCTTAAGCATTCGTGTGTTTTCTCATAATCACTCGTTATCGTCTCTTTTCGTTTATCTCAATATTTACTCATCATGTTCTACTTCTCTCACATCGTCTGAAGCACACTCTTTTTTTTTAATCACTTGTTATAATTCCTTTTTACATATTCCAATAGTTACTCATCATGTTTCACTTATCTCGCATGGTCTTGAGCAGGTTCGTTTATTTTTGTCATGCCTTGCATTGTTGCAAGAAAACTTAAAATCATCAAGATTATATCAAGAAAAACCATTATTTTATTTCATCACAATATCGTAATATAAACTCACTTACAATTAGTACACGTGTGTTTCAAAAAAACATCATGCTGAACTTGTAACACGTGCTGATGTCTGAGGAACATATTTTTTATCCTAGCTTTTTTTATGTACAGCCCTCCGCTCAGTTTTAACGTCTTTGTCCCATAATGTACTTTGATATTGTTTGTCAAAACAAAAATTCATTTAAAAAAATATACATATAACTAATTTTCGATGTTTTTTCGAAAATAATAAATAATTCATCTTTTGTTTCTCAAGCAATTGGCCATTATTATTTAAATGCTTCGATTGCATCGATTTTGATTCGATTTTTAAAAATTTTTCTTGATTTCAATTTTTATTACCAAAATAGATTTTCCTAAGTAAAATAATCTTTGAACTATAAATATAGAACAATAAGGAGTCACATTATTCTGAAAAATCCATCCGCGAAAGGGTTCACTGGAAATATAAATTTTTAAAATGATCATAATAATATCTAAATTCGGATTTTTATTGTCAAAACAGACTTTTCTAAGTAAAACGATCTTTAAACCATTAATCGGGAAAATTGAAAGTCATGTTATTCCGAAAAATCCATCCGTACAAAGGTTCGCTTGATATATAAATTTTCAAAATAATCATAATAATATCTCAATGTTAATTTTTATTACCGAAATAGATTTTTCTCAGTGAAATAATCGTTGAACTGTAAATTTAGAAAAGTAAGAAGTCGTATTATCCTGGCAAATCCATCCTTACTTGGGGTCGCTTAAAATATAAATTTCAGAAATTATCATAATAATATCTTAACTGTCATTCTTATTACCAAAATAGATTTTTCTAAGTAGAATGAGCTTTGAACCATGAATAAAGAACAATTTGAAGTCATATCATTTTTAAAAATCCGTTTGTACAAGGGCCTTGATAACACCGTTTGAATAAAACTTTATACAAACCCACGCGTTTATATGAAATTTGTACAAGGCAAGGTCCAAACGTTTGACTAAAGTTTAGGTCTACAGTTTGCATTCAATTTAATTAAAATTCGATTTAAATTTGATCGAAAATTGATAAAACGTTAGACTAACGTTTGGGTCTACAGTTTGCATTAAATTTAATTCCAATTTGATCGAAAATAAATCAAAAATTTTACAAAATTTTTGAATTTTTGAAGATTTTTAATTTTGTAAAAATTTTCAAATTTTACAAAATAGCAAAAAAATATTTAATTATTTCAAAAATTTCCAAAATCTACAATGTTTCAAAATGTTTCATTTCCAAACATTTCAAAGTTTTGCAAAATTATCGGAAATTCTAAAATTGAACATAATTTTCAACCACCTTGAAACTTTTGAAAATTTTCGAAAAATTAAAAAGTTGTGAAAAATATAAAAAATATGAAAATGTTCGAAAAATATGGAAAATTTTGGAAAACATGAAAATTTTTGGAAAAAAAATTTTTTTTCAAAAATCGAAAATCTGTGAAAAACATGAAAATTTTCGAAAAATTTGAAATTTTTTTAAAAATCGAAAATCTATGCAAAATTCAAAATTTTTGATAATTTAATAATTTTTTAAAATTCTGAAATATTGGAAAATGTAAAACTTTTAAAATTCAAAGTCTAGTCCCAGAAGCTAAATCTATATACGATCCATTTCGGTCCCCATATAAATTTTTCCCCGCAGTGCGCTATAAGAAGGTTTCACTTCAAAGCATTTTTTGATACAAGTTTTAGTAGCCTGATTTATAAAATCTGAATTTTATTTTTCATATTAATTACCCTAACCACCACCGAATTAGCAAGACGAAGTTGTTGAAGATAGTGTTGGTTAACAACTTTAAATCAATAATTTGTTTATAAATAATATG
>JABFQI010000318.1:0-12287 GCA_022816925.1 Trichacis sp. ZL-2020 | reverse complement strand
AAGTATTTTTATTGAAAAAATGTTGAAACACGTTTATAATTATTATTGATAAAAATTAATTTTCTTTTTGTGCATATCTGAACTGGATAAAGTAAATCAAAAATACAAAAAAAAAACGAAAAAACATACGCATATTCAACATTAAGAAAAGCGTTTCCTGATTTTTTTTCTTTTCCGGTTCTTCAGCTAGCAAAGAATCTTTTTTGCTCTTTCCTTGGCCAGATAAAGTTTTCCGTTGTGAAGTTAATTTTCTATTTGGAGCGACGAAAGCCGTTAGTAATAAGTATAAAATTAACGCATCTGCATTACCTGTAATAAAAAAGTAATATTTGATGAACATCAATCTTTGATTTATTTTTAACAATAACTGATATACTGTTCATTGTAACTAAAAATTTATTTAAAGAGACCAGAGCGACCGAGAACCAGAATTACGCGAAGTAATAACAAAATAAGAATCTCACCGTCAGACAATTCCAATAAAACAGTTTGCAAATTTTCTAATTCTACGCAACTAAGCTCTTTCAACTTCGGCCATGTTTCTTCAAATCCTAAAAAATAAAGTAAATGAGAACTTGAGAAGTTAGTTGAGTGATAATTTATTCGTGACGTGAATGGTCGAATTAATAGTATGAAGTTGGCGCGCGCGAATATTTAAAATTTAAAAAGCGTAATACTATACTTAAAAGAAATTGCTGCTGTTGTTTAATTACGTTTATACGTTATCGAAGAAATCGAAGAACGAAAACAATTACTATATTAAATGTAAAATGCGTGAAATTGAATTAAATCGCAAGAGCGCGAAATATTTAAATAATTATGAAAACGTGATAGTTAAAAAAAAAACCTACTACAATTACATTTAATCGGTAGTGAGTGAATTCAGCATGGTAAAATAATTTAGAATATGTAGTACAAATATAATTTAAAACAATTATGTGTTTTATCATAAAAAATGTGTAACAAACATACATACAGATTTCAATGTTCGCGGCTTTAATAATAATTATGTTCAGTGAAGGTAGCGCCATCTCTATTTGAGATTTATCGATCTTTGCATAATAATCGAGAAATCGATAAATCATCGCATTAACCTCATTTCCTCTTTGACATTTACTGCAAATTTCGGCATTGTATGGTGTCCGGGCTATTTGTTTATTCTGTGCGAAAAAATTCAATCCGTCCGAAAATGGCTAATCCTGCAATAAAATTGAGTACAAACGAGTACATAGATTCTATTGAAATCGGAGAAAGATCTGTGTGAGTATTATTTTTTATATTATATATCGGAATGATGAATAATTGAAGTGGCAAAAAAAAACTTCGGGTTATGATTTTCGATTTTGACCTTTAAAATTTTTGAATTTTGATTTAAAAATACAATAAAAATTAATACAATACTAAAAATACTAAATATTTTATATAATATTAATATTTTATTATTTCATTCGATATTTACAATAAAAATAATACAATAGTTAATTGGCTGAATTTGTTTAATTTTTTCTGCAGAAAGATAATTGCCAAAGTCACGACCGTGATTGGTGCGCTCGAAAGAAATGGACGCAACGGGGCCACTTTGAAAATTATGAAATTCTTGATTTCCAACAATGACAAGATTATCCAATGCAACGTTTGGAATGATGACATTCCAAAAGTTGAGGGTGTTTTGCAACCAAACATGGTAAAATTTCAGTTTAATTCTCATTTTTAAATGAAATTTCACATTTGATTCGAAATAATTATTTTAATTTCAGATCGTGAAATTCATTGACATCTGGGCTGTGAAATCGCGTCCAGAGTATAATAAAGGAAACGTTCCATTTGAATTTTGTGTGAAAGCGAGCACGAAAATTGAAATTCTGGAAACTGTCAAAGTGGCACCAATGGAAATCGAGATGAAAAATTGTGAAATGTCGGAAATATGTGAGCACGAAGGCCTGATCTGTAAGTTGGAAATCAATTTTTTTTACCTTATCATAAAATTTATGTTTTGATTAATTAAGCGATTATCTATATATTTGTAGGTGTCAAGGCGTATTTGCGTTCAGGATTTCAAATTTGCAGCAAGACTTACGCGAGTTACGCGTGCTCTTCGATCGCTAAAGACGGATTCAAGTTTGAAATTCGTGTCCAAAACTACTTGGAAAAATCGGAATTCGTCATTGGAACACCGATTGAAATAACTGGGAAGGTCGTTACAGAAAAAGGTATGAACTTTCGCAAAATTGACAGTTTTGGACATTTGCGTCTGTTCCTTCCCCTCCTCCCCTCCACCCATCTAGATTTTCATAAAAGCCTTGTGATAATCTTAAAGAAAAGAACCAGCCATATGATCACGACTGTATACATGATATAAACAATAAATTTTTTATTAGGCACAGGCGTGGACCAAGCGGAAATACGATTTTTACAAATTTCGAATATGGAGTCCATAAAAATTTTGGAAGACGTCACTCCAATGACAGAAGAAGAACTCGACCTTCCAATGAAAACACCCAAGAGGAAAAATTCTCAAGGGCAAAATCCACTCAACAAGGTAAAATAAATTAATAAAAACATGTGTAAAATGATGAATAAATATCAAAAAAACATTTGTAAATAAAATAAATTTCCAAAAATTTAACAAATATAAAATAAAATAAAATATTAAAATAAATATAAAAACGCATATAAAAATACAAATACAAATATAAAAATAAGGATATATACATCATTTCAATATAAAAATAACAATTAATGTTTTTTTTTCAGAAGCAAAAAACGGATAAAATAGACTGATGATCCGTTTCCTTTGACATTTTCTTTTATTGCTCAAATGCATTTTCATAAGTATCTTTTGCGCTGTGACTATAATAATAGTTATAATAATGTAAAGCGTATTATTATAATATAAAAAAAAAGTCTGATGTATGGTTCAAATTGCAGTGTAAAATAATGAATATTCACATGTAAATTTGCTTTTCTAATTAAAACATTTTGAAAAAAGTGAGTTCTCATTAATCCTAGAGTCCCCCAAACTTTCTAGGGTCCTTGTGCGTTAAGCAGGGTTACCAGATAGGCATTTTTGTTTCTTCGCATGTACTGTTATGGCACACATCTCTATGTATACTGTACATTGAGAACGTATCCCCACCACCAATCTCGTGACTATTGGGAACGTCAAATGTACTTATATTATAATCTGGCTTCCCTGGTCATAGATCATACACAAAATTGTTTTGTCGTGTCTCTGTCTAATGTTGAATTGTTAGTGAAGTTTATTGTAAAATTTTGCTTCAATAAAAAGTGTGCTGCTCATTTGCTGAATCGTGGAAAGAGAGAACGTGTACTCCTATATAATTTCCGAACCTTTGTTGAGAAAAACATTGGACTTTCAAACGATATCAGGTAATGAAATTTTTTGTTCACAAAAAAAGGTTGCATCTACGTTATAGGGTCATCCTATGAAAATTTCTTCAATGTTTTTTGTTTTAATAGATTTTTTTGTAACAAAATAAAGCAGAAATTTTTCAAAATATCAAATAGTTCAGTTAAAATAGGTTATGTCGTCACAAGTCAGTGCAACCCTCGCGTCCCAAGTGCCACTTTTAAGGTGGCACTTCGGTGGCACTTTGGTGGCACTTGGTGGCAAAAAAAAGTAGATATTTTTTTTCGACGCAGACTTCGAAAATGCTTTCGAAATGTTATCATCGTCAATTTTATCGATTGCTAATTGTTATTCTACCAAAAAAGTAATAAAAAACACGCTATTTCCGAACTCATAAAGAAAAAAATTTTGTCATGCGCGCGCATGTCAAAGTTATTTTATTTATGAATTCGGATGATAGCGTATTATTCATGACTTTTTAAATTGATTTACAATTAGCAGTCGATAAAATTGACGATGATAACATTTCGAAAGCATTTTCGAAGTCTGCGTCGAAAAAAGATATCTATTTTTTTTTGCCATCAAAGTGCCACCGAAGTGCCACCGTAAAAGTGGCACTTGGGACGCGAGGGAATTTGCCTTTAATTGTAACGTCACAAGGTACTTCAGGCCTTTAGATCTTTTTAAATTTCCATTTAATTAACAAAAGGAAAACCCGTGTGTATTCATTTTTCATAATCTATTTTTTCAACAAAACAAATCGGAAATTGAATCTTGGTAAAAGTTTCGTATATCATATGATGACCATATTTGTCTAAATTCGTAAGATTAGATATACACATTCAATAGATATGTTAAACCTTTTTCAATCTTTAAAAAAAAAAACATAATTGTCGGTATAGCATATCTACTCTGGTTTTATTAGATAGCTATAAAAACATGAATTAATATCTGGCGTCCCGCCATAACATAATAAGTCAGTAAGCCTCTTTACACTGTGCGACCCGAGCTGAGCTGAGCTGAGCTCGCCGAAATTACCGTCAGATCCGGCGCCAAATTTGAATGCGCGGTAATATTACCCTAAAAATTTGTTTTCTGATTATTATGGTTTTATTTGTTCTAAAATGTTACGTTACTATTATTGTTAATATTATGACCGGAAAATAATTATTGAAAGATAAAAATGCAGTTATAAAAAATCTTAAAATAAATAAAAATGTTGGAATATAATGAATAATGTTGAAAATGAATGTTGTTGATAAATCAAAGCTTATTGGAATAAATAATTATTCCAACACGACTAAAATCCTGTATAAAATATTGTCAATAAATGATTGAGTTATCTTTTTTGCAAAAAAAAGGAAAAACATAAAATTATAATATATATCAACAACAATGAAGACAACCAAATCATTTATTAACAATATTTTTTATAGGATTCCAGTCTTATTGGAATAATTATATTTTTTATTTTAATAAGCTTTGATTTATTAACAACATTTTCAACATTTATTCATTATTCAAAAATTTTTATTTCAAGATTTTTTATATCTGCATTTTTATCTTTTAATAATTATTTCCCGGTCGTAATATTAACAATAATTGAAACGTAATATTTTAGAACGAATAAAGATGATAATAATAATCAGATAAAAAATTTTTAGGGTAATATTACTGCGCATTCAAATATGGCGCCGGATCTGGCGATAATTTCAGCGAGCTCAGCTCAGCTCAGTTCAGCTCGGGTCGCACGGTGTGAAGAGGCTTAGTTATAGCTGTTTTCGAGAAAACCCCGCCTTGAAGTTATGTAAATGTGAAGGAATGAATGCTTTACGAAAAAACAAATTTCGAAAATTTCACCGTAATACAAACTATTCCTGTTTCAACTTATATTATTTAGAAACATCAACACCTTAGATGTGAAAATTTGCATCAACTTGTTTTTTTAAAAAAAAAGTGACTTATCCAGTTATGGCGGGACTAGAGATATGCGGCTGTAAAATTACCGGTATCGTCACGGTAATTAAACGGTAATTTTACGGTAATTGTATGCAAAAGCCCGGAAAACGAGTAATTTTAGGTTTATTACCTCATTTTTACGGTATGATCACGAAAATAAAAAAAAAAGGTAATTGCACATCTCTAGGCATTTATTTTCCTACAAATTATTGATTTGTTGTCGTTTCGTTCGATGTGCTTTTTTGATATAGTATGAAATACAATTTCAGAAATTAGAACCAACTTCCAGTTTGAAGATTGCTTGCTACCATCCGATGAATTCTAATCTCCAGAAGAGCTCATCAATCAGTAAAAACACTTCAATTTACGGAGAAGTTTTAAAAAGGATTTTATTCACATCTTATCGGCATGTATTAAAATTTTGTTGATTTTAATTTTGCAGACCTATAATTTTCTAACCTTTTTTTTCAGGTACTTTGCGGTACATTTGGAGAAGGCTGCAGTTTATCTATCCTAATTCAGTATTATTGTATTTTAAAAAAAATAAAAGAACTACTTTCTGAACAAATTTGAACTGAATTACTAATTTACAAAACCCTTGACCGAAATACTGAAAAATTGAAATAATATTATTAAACTCCTGAAATACTATCACTGAAATCTGAAATACTACAACCGAATTACTAAAATTATTCTTATTTGATTCAATTATAAATACCTTACCAAAGAATATTTATATATTTTAACAATCATCGTGATATATTTGTTTCCATTAGAATTCAAAGCGAATACTGAAATTTTAAAGAAGTTAGTTTTGAGTGCAAAAATGGGAAGACGAAAAATTATCCGGAACGAAGAGGAAGAAGCCGAATTCCAACGCATTAAACGTAAAAAACATGCAGAATCTCAACGGAAATACAGAGAGAGATTGAAAAATAACTCCATAGTTATCCAAAGTAACAATGAGAGCGAAATCGAAAATGTTGAGTCTTCTATTCCAATGAGGGAAAGGCAATCTATTCAGCCCGTTCCTTCAACGAGTTCTGCAGAATTGATTCCAAACGATTTGTCTGTTTCAAACAACGACAAGCAGTACATTTCACCTGCAGTTTTCCCAACGATTTCGCAAAATAGTTGTTTGCTTGACATAAATGCAAGTCAATTAGCGTCTTCAACGAATTCGTCAGAAAATGCTGTTACTGAGAATAAAAGTCAACCCACCAAATCAGTGCCGTCAACTAGCCGTGCATTAATTCTAAAAAATAATAGAGCACAAAAAAAAGGATTTTCTAACGTTGCTGTAAGTGATTGTGAACAAATAAAAGGTTTGAATGAACATTACATTGGACCAATGAATGCTATTTGTACGCATTGCGGAGCAAAACACTTCGATGCCGAGAGAGTTAGTAACAGGAAAAATTCTTTCAACGTCTGTTGCAATCATGGAAAAGTTATTATGGAACCTTTACCTCCTCTTCCACACATACTTCAGGAATTATTCTCAGGCAATCATCCACAATCAAAACACTTCCTCGAAAGAATAAGAGGATATAACATTGCATTTTCTTTTGCATCATTGAATGCAAATTTAGCTGATCTCAGTGCTCAGAGAAGTGGACCATACTGTTTCAAAATACAGGGTCAAATTTACTATCAATTCAACACAGCTTTGTATCCTGAACCAAACGGAAATGCCTCGTACGGTCAGCTATTTATTTTGGATTCGAATGAAGCAACTGCTTGTCGCTACAATCAAAATACAAATTTAAATCGCGATCTTTTAGAATCCTTGGAAGCTGTGATGCGCAATGAGAATGTTTTTGCTCAATCATATTTGATGCTTCACGAAGAAGTTAAAAATTTGAAAAACCAAGATGAAAATGACACACAAATTGCAGATTTGTCTTTAACATT
This sequence comes from Trichacis sp. ZL-2020, assembly GCA_022816925.1. Classification (NCBI taxonomy): domain Eukaryota; kingdom Metazoa; phylum Arthropoda; class Insecta; order Hymenoptera; family Platygastridae; genus Trichacis; species Trichacis sp. ZL-2020. Next base: position 5,044 of record JABFQI010000318.1, on the reverse strand, counting down.
TTTACCAAAAAATGGACTAGATAAGGGAAGGTACAACTCGCAAAGAACCAATGAAGTTGCTGCAATTTTTTCAACAACCGCGGATAACGAAATACCTGAATTTTACGTCGCTGTCCGAAGTAGAGCAGAAAAAACTTTGCGGAGAGTGAATGCTCTCGATCCAAATGTTGAACCATGGATATACCCATTGTTTTATCCGTATGGGACTCAAGGGTGGCATTCAAATTTAAAACTCAAAGGCAGCGATAAAAGATTAACCAGAGCTATGTACGTTCAGCATAGAATGGCCGTGCGTGATGAAATTTGTAATCCCATTTTAAGAGGAGGTCGGTTGTTCCAACAGTGGGTTGTAGACAACTACGTTAAAGTGGAACAAGATCGAATGAATTATATCAGATTGAATCAAAAACAAATGCGTGCTGAATCTTATCAAGGCTTAGTGGACCATTTGCAAACTATGGCTGATTCCAGCGGAGCGCGAATTGGACGAATGATAATTCTACCATCATCCTTTGTTGGTTCACCACGTAACATGATGCAGCATTATCAAGATGCTATGGCTATAGTAAGGAAACACGGAAAGCCAGATCTTTTTGTCACAATGACATGCAATCCTAATTGGAGAGAAATTAAAGAAAATCTTTTGCCCGGTCAGCAAGCTGCAGATCGCCCAGATATTTGTGCTAAAATATTCGACATAAAAAAAAATTACCTCATTGACCTCATTGTGAGACAGAACATTTTTGGGCAAGTTTTGGCATATGTTTATACAATTGAGTTTCAAAAACGCGGATTGCCTCACATTCACATGCTGGTCACACTTAAACAAAACAGTAAAATCATTAGTCCCGATATGGTAGACAAAATGGTTTCAGCCGAAATTCCCGATCCCAATGACAATCAGGTTTTGCATGATATTATTATGAAAAACATGATTCATGGACCATGCGCTGATTGGTGTAAAGTTAATGGCAAGTGCTCCAAACATTTTCCTAAACCTTTTCGGTCAGAAACTACAATGGATGAAAATGGTTATCCACATTATCGTCGAAGAGACACCGGAAAACTCTATGAAAAATCCAACAACCATTCTGTTGATAACCGATGGGTTGTTCCGTATTCACCTACCCTTTCAACAGTGCTCAATTGTCACTTGAATGTTGAGATTGTTTCTACTGTTAAAGCAGTGAAGTACATTTTCAAGTACATTTTCAAAGGAAATGATCAAGCGAATGTTATTATTCAGAACGAAACAGGAGAAGCAACAATCGATCACGATGAAATCCGTCGCTACGTTGAATCAAGGTATGTTGGACCTGTGGAAGCATGTTGGCGAGTCTTTGAAAAAAAGCTACAAGAAAAAAGTCATTCGATTTCACGTTTGCCAATTCATTTGCCGAATCAGCAAAGCATTACTATCAATAGTGATTCGAATGACGAAGAAATCAGATCTGCGTTGCAAAATTCCACGATGCTTTTGGAATATTTTGAGCTCAACAAGAAAGATCCTAACGCGAGAGAATTTTTCTATTCTGACATCCCTCAGCATTATACTTTCAAAAAGGTCACAATCAACGGGCAAAAAGTTGATCTCTGGGAAACACGAAAGAGTCATTTTAATGTAATTGGTCGTATGTATTCTGTCAGCCCGACTCAAATAGAACTGTTCAACCTGCGCGTTCTTCTGTTGAATGTAAAAGGAGCTACGAGCTTTGAAGCTTTAAGAACGATAAACGGAGAAATTTATCCGTCCTTCACCGAAGCCTGTTTGGCAAGAGGACTCATAGAAGATGATGCCGAATGGAGTCGTGCAATGACTGAGGCCAAATCATGGATGATGCCTCGACAATTGCGAAGTCTTTTCGTGCGAATCCTAATTCATTGTCAACCTGTGCATCCGAGAGAACTTTGGGAAGAATTTAAAATATCTCTATCTGAACATTACATAAGGCGATGCGGCCAATCATCGGGAATCAAAAAAGCTTACGCACGAATCAGAACGATGCTTGAAAATGAAGATTGGGATCTGACCAAGTTTCCTGACATGGAACAGATATCATTACAATTCGAAGAAGAAGAGCAAGAACGATTGCAAGACCAAATACGTTTGGGGCATGAGCAGTATAACAAGTTGAACGACAAACAAAGAGAAATAGTTGATTTAATTGTGCAAGTTGCAGAGCAAAGAGTAAACTCTGCTAAAAAATGTTTTTACATTGACGGTCCCGGAGGTTCGGGAAAAACCTTTGTCTATACAACATTGTACCACTTGCTGACAGAAAATGGAAAAATTGTAAGTACAATGGCTTTTACTGGGATAGCTGCGACACTTCTTCCAGGGGGGAAAACAGTCCATAAAACTCTGGGTTTGCCTGTGCCTTTGTATAGTGATTCTACATCCAATATCAAAAGTCAATCTAAAGATGGGAAACGGTTGAAAGAAGCGGACGTCTTCATCTGGGACGAAGCACCCATGGCGCCACGTTATGCTCTCGAAGTGATGGACAGAACCCTCCGCGACATAATGGGAAACAATCTACCCTTTGGAGGTAAAATAATTATCTTGGGTGGAGACTTTCGACAATTATTGCCCGTTATCCAAGGAGGAACTCGAACTGAAACAGTTAATTTGTCAATTAAATGCAGTCAATTGTGGAAACTTTTTGAAATTCATCATTTGACTGAGAACATGCGAGCTTTACGCGAAGAATTAGAATTTTCTAAATTTTTGTTGGACATAGGTGACGGAAAATTGAACGACGAATCCGAAACAATCGCGATCCCTGAAAAATGTGTTGCGCAAAATGGTTCCGATATTGTAACAAGCACTTACGGAGAAATCATCCAAAACAGGCAATACGGCTTCATATCTAAATACGCGATTTTGGCTGCTCGAAACGCCGATGTCGATGATATAAACCAGCGAGTTGTGAATTTGCTTGAATCTGACACAGAAAAAATTTACACCAGCATTGACAGCGTAGAAACAACGGGTGATGATGGAGATATGAACCACGAAGCACTTTTACCTGAATACTTAAACACTTTGAATCCTTCAGGTTTGCCTCCACACGAATTGAGATTGAGAAAATATACAGTGGTAATGTTGATTAGAAATCTTAGTATAAGTGAAGGTCTTTGCAATGGAACGAGATTGCTTGTGCTTGAGTTGCTAAGCAATATTTTAAAATGTCAAATTTTGACAGGTAGTCGAACAGGAGAGATTGCATTTTTAAATCGAATCACCCTTCAGTGTGATAATACTTATCCGTTTGTTTTCAAAAGAAGACAATTCCCGGTCAAAGTCGCCTTCGCAATGACCATTAACAAATCACAAGGACAAACTTTTGAAAGAATAGGTATTGATTTAAGAAAAGATGTCTTCAATCATGGTCAGTTGTACGTTGCGTTTTCTAGAGTGAGATCGTGGGAATCGCTAAAAGTTTACTTGAAAGATAATGAAGAAATTGAAGAAAATCACAGAGTTAAGAATTTTGTGTACCGAGAAATATTTTGAAAATAATTAGTTATTAAAATAGAATAAAAGAAATATTTTGAAAATAATTAGTAATTAAAATAGAATAACGTATAAAACATTTAAGAAGAAAAAAAATGCAATAAAACAATTTTTAAAAATATGACAATAATTTATTGAAAAAAGTTGTATATTATGTTGAAAAAATAATATGTGATTAAAAGAATCACAAAGTATTCAAAAAACGATTGATTTAAACTCTATTCTTATATTAAATTTTTTAATTATTTTTAAGTTATCTCCTTAATGGTTAAATAATGTTAAAATATAATTTAAAAATATTTTATGAAATGAGATCAAAATTTTTTATTGGAAATCGTAATAAAATCGAAGAATGAACAGAATAACTAGAAAATGAGCGGGAAAATGAATTAGAAACAAAAACTAGAACGCGGCACGCGAAGCGCGCCGAACGTTCTAGTAAATATTAAAAATTGATGTGCAAAATTAATTGATTTCTCATCACAGTTTTCAATTTGTATGGATTTCAGTCAACAGGAAGGTTTACATTCAGATAAAAAGTTTTGTTGATTTGACAAAATGATGATTTTGTGGATTCTACGAAATATTTTATTGAATCAACAAAATTTTTTATCGATTCAAAAATATTTGTTCAATCAACAATACGTTTTGTTGGATCAGAAAAACTTTTCTTTGAGTGTATGAACTAACGAAAATAATAATTGAAAATTTAAAATTAATTTGTAAAGTTACTTTTGCTACATTCATTACAATTGAAAAAGTTTACGAACAAACAGAACCAATTATTAAATATTCAGACGAGGCTTAAACTTTTTTTCAAGTAAATGGAATATATTAAAAGTTCATGCCCAAAATCAATTAATTTTTTATCCGGATTTTTGAGTAGTGTCTGTAGATTTATAGAATTATAATTTAACTGGAAAGATTGATGAATGAATGAAATCAAACATCAAAAATTCACGCGAGGTTCAAGTTTTTTGTCAACACATTCAAACAAAATGAAACGATCATATATTTTTAACCTGCATTTTTACAATTTTTTATTGATTTTTTGTACAGATCCATTGTAACTAAGAAGATTAATAAGCCACAAAGAAAAGTTGAAAATTCACGAGGTCCAAATTTATTATTATCAAATGAAAATCGAATACAAAATGATTTTTAACGTTCATTAATTTAATTGAAATTCCAAATATGTATTATTATTTTGTATATTCATTATAATTCGAAAGGTTCATGAACAGTTAAAAACAAAATATAATAAAAAATTCTTAGATCGAGATCAAATTTGTTAAGAGCGAAATATAATAAAAATTTACGTTCAAAGTAAATTCTTTTTCCATTAGAATTTTTGATAATAATGTAGATTTTTGCAAAAGATTTGATTCAACTGAAAAAGATAATAAAATAATAGAACTAACAATTCAATATTCACACGAAATTCAAGTTTGTTGTGAAAATTACTCGAATTTTCAATTCCCGCAGGTTTTTTTACATCGATTCAATTCAACTGACAAGGTTTTTGAA
>JABFQI010000317.1:0-12292 GCA_022816925.1 Trichacis sp. ZL-2020 | reverse complement strand
AACTCCTTCAAATAATGTAATATTCTCACACTCTCTAGAATTTTCAGAGACTTTTTGAAACCTCCTTCAATGAAAGAAATAAAAAAATTCTGAAATCTCTGGAAAACTCTCAAACGTTTTGAAACTTTTAGGACATTTTTGAACTTTATAAAATATTGTAAAATCTTTTACACCTTCTATGAATTCGAGAAAAATTTGCAAGTATTTGGAGACGTTTTAAAATGTTTTAAACTGTCTGAACAATATAAAAACATCTAAAAAAATTCTTGAACTTCCTATAGAACAATTACAAAAAATTTTCTATAATATCCTTAAATTTCCAGAATGTGCTAGAACATTTTGGAACTTCACGAAAATAGCTAGAACATTCTCAAACTTATCTCGCCTTCAGAATATTCTTCAAGTCTGGAATTTTCTAGAACTTTTGAGACTATTCTGAAAATTCTAGAAAATTGCAACACATTTTCGATACTTTTCAAATATCGAAAGTCCTAAAAAAATTTCTGAAAATTCTTTGCACTTGTTAGGATTTAGGACTGTTTAGGACATTTTTGAACTTTATAAAATATTGTAAAATGTTTTACACCTTCTATGAATTCGAGAAAAATTTTCAAGTATGTGGAGACGTTCTAAAATGGTTTAAACTTTCTGAACAATATAAAAACATCCCAAAAAAATTCTTGGACTTCCTATAAAACAATTTCAAAAAATTTTCTGTAATATCCTTAAATTTCCAGAATGTGCTAGAACATTTTGGAACTTCACAAAAATCGTTAGAACATTCTCAAACTTATCTCGCCTTCAGAATATTCTTCTACTCTGAAATTTTCTAGTACTTTTGACACTATTCTGAAAATTCTAGAAAATTGCAACACATGTTCAATACTTTTCAAGTATCGAAAGTCCTAAAAAAATTTCTTAAAATTCTTTGCACTTGTTAGAATTTTCCAAGACTTGTCAAACCTTCTCAAATCATTACAAATTATACATTGAACTGTTCCTTACTTAAAAAATGCTAATCTTTCAAAATTCAGTCACTTTTTCCTGAAATTGTTACTTAAAGTTCCATTTTAATACAATTATTGATATCATGACCCGAGGCTTTCGGCGCGCGCAAAAGGTGTAATTAAAATGCCTCGTGTATAATCAGAGGGATTTCTGATGAATGCATTCCATTGCCTGATGAAGGACAAAGTACGAAAGCCTCGTTTATTCAGTAATGAATTGCGTACAACTCTCGATCTTGTGCTGTCGGAGCAGCGATTCGCTAGAATAAAATTTTTTTCTTCTTTCGTTTTCTTCTTTGATTAACGTTATACCAACACTGGAGCCTCGATTTATTTAATCAACTTCGTTTTGTTCTGGCGAAACACATAAATTGCAAAATAAATGATGTACTAAATGCTTTTAATCCGTATGTGTACTTAGACCATATTTATGATCGTGGATTTTTAATTAATGGATTAGGCGTTTTTGAAAGTAAATGAATGTGAGTCCATGTTTTTTTTATTCAAGAAAATTTCAGAATTACTGTGATTTTAATTGATTTGTTTCACATTGTTCATTGCGGTTCACAAATATAAGCAATTATACTTGATTCAATGAACATTCAACCATCTATTTTTCGTGTTTTTCAAATAATTATTTCACACTTTAACGCAAATTTAATTTTTTCACTTTCACTATTTTCACTATTTTACGATGAAAAAGTCCCTCGTAAAAACCAACAACAATTATAAAAAATCCCAACATTCAACAAATTTCCACCACAAATATTCGAAAAATCTTCGTCCCCGAACCGAAAGAAAACCACGAATTTTGTAATTTCGCGTTTTCCAAACCATAAAATCAGTAATTGCCCGGGAAGCATCGCGGTTTCGCATACAAACTCTTTCGCCATTCTTCATTCGCACTCGCAATTCGTATGCAATTGCGTTTCCAGTATGCGAGTGTCACACACTCGCTTTTGGTGAATCATCCTCTCGAGATAAAGATACCGCGATGTAATTTCGCTAGGGTTAAACGTACGGCGTAACCGATTGAAAATTCGCTTTGGCGAGATGCGCTAAACGACGCTCGCCGCATGACAAATCGTTACGCTTTGCCCCCGGTGTCTTTCAGAAACGCATTCGTCTTGGGACAATCATAAAAAACCCGAGTGACGTTTCATGGGTCTAATGTATAGCCCATAATATTGTAAACATTTCTGCCGGTGATTTTTTCATTTTTCCCTTGTCCTGGGAATTGATGAATGTGCCGGGTTCCATTTTGCAAAGCCGATAAACGTATTTGACTAGGGAATATGTAATTAAAATAACCGAACGTCCGTCAAGTGTCGGAGTAATTGTCGGGGTGAAATACGATACGATAAATTCATCCGAGTGTGTGACACGCGAACAAAGAGCCGTGAGATATCGAAAGGAAAATGGGTTTAAAGAGTAAATTTTCTGGTGACCAGATGAAATATGAGTCCCTAATGCAATGGCCTTTCTGCATTTTTCATTACGTCGATTCGTAATTCCCGAGACGCTCATTTATGCAAGACCCAATAATTGCAAAATTCTCATCTCCATTACGGATTATGCAAGGCTTCGTTCGGAGCGTCGAGACTTTCCTCGCTAATTGTCGGGACCAATCTCGAACGCGAGTCGTTTTTGCGAATTTATAAAACGTTTTTTTGTCTGGAGAATTTGGGTAGTATCGCACTAAGGGAAAAAGTTTGTTCAAAATTTCTGTGCCTTTTAACGTTGGGTTTATATCGAATTCTGATCAAAATTATCATTCGAATTTTCATATTGATTATTTTAAATTATAAAGGAAAAAAATTGTCAGGTTCACATTCCTAGTAGCTGGCTTGAAACTTCAGCTAAAGTTTCGTAAAGTCTCGCGTAATATTTTAAACTTTACCAAAAACTTCAAAACTGTGTTTTTATAATTACGATATTGCATATTTTTGTTACTGTTGTTGCAAAAATTGTTATTTTTTAAAAATTAGGCACATTTTATCGTTCAAAGGTTTGAACAAAATTCATGAAATGTGTCGTTTATGAGGTTATGTTTTCTTTTAACATTTGACAGCGCGCGGAATTTGAATGCGCGAGCTGAATTTTGAATTTGATAACTTCATAAACTATACAACGTATCGACAATTGTAAAAATCAATAAAATTCAAATACGAAAATTCATTTATTATAGTGTGTATATATATTTAAGTGAATATTTATATATATTTGAATATGTATATAACGGTGCTTATATATATTTGAATTCCGCGCGCTAAGAATAAAATGGGGATCTGGAAAGGAAAGACATAACCTGGAATATCAGCAATATTTTTTATTATTTTCAGTGCTTTTTAGAATAAAAAATTGTTGTCTTTCGATGTTTTCCTCATAGGCTATCAAACTAAAATGTTGAAAATTTAAAACATTAAACATTAAAATCACTTATAAGGATTTTTTAAAGTTCCACAAAAAATTTCATTTTTGAGCGCTTGAAACTTTAGGGAACTTTAGTTAGGTTTCCTAAAGTCTCACATGAAGTTTCGAGCCAATTGCCAGGGATGTTAACAATTACCGTAAGAAAGTAGATAATAAAATGTTTGATCATCTTTTACGACTCGAATTTTTAGTAATTTGTAAAAAAAAAAACAGTTTCCAAATACTGTGTTGAAAAATAGTTTCATATGCTTCAATTGATAATTATTTGTCACTTTCACGTTTTCAATTATGTTGAATTATTAAAACAAATCAAAAGCATTACTTTAGATGAACTGTAACTTTTGCACCCATATACAATTTGATCTGGAAATTAACGAAAATTCAATGTTATACACAATTTTTCATAAATTTATTATTATTTTCTCAAATCTTTAATTGATAATAACTTACAGAAAAAGAAAGAAAATTCTTCGGGAAAAATTGTCCTATAAATTTTAATCAATAAGTAAATTACTTTATCTTTTTTCATTTAGTCATATTCCGAAAATAAACGAATGTTAAAAAGTAAGTCCACTTATATACAATGACAATTCCCTATTTCACATAATAACAAAACTTCTTGATTTATTGATGTCACGTATTGTTTAGGTGGCCCGCAATAAACGCTGCACCCTACAGTTCTAGCTCCCGAGGTACCTGACAATGAAAAAAGACAGCTGCTCAAACATGAAGGGGCCAAACGTTCGTTGCCCTCTAGAGTCAATATTCGCGCGGTTTCAAGGTTCAATTGATTTTCCGATTGTCTGGCGCCAATAAAATTTCCTTTTTCTCTCTGGTAACACATCAAGTTAGTTTCGATCTTCTTATTCAATGATTCTAATATAAAAATCTGAATTTTTGATATTACACTTTCTTTGGAATTGAAATAAATTTCAAAAAATGCCGATAAATACTAGATATGTTTCGTCGACATAAAAAAATTTTTTGTTGTACATTTAATATTCGACTAGGTCCCAGTTCGTGTTATATAAAGGTTTCTAAAGTCCAAATTCTTGTGGTGCACCGCAAAAAAAAACTTTCGATCTATGGGGGTAAACGCATGAGCTTGTGATCATCTGAAGGGCTTATAGCGTGCTGCTTACAAGAGCTTTCGAAGGAACTCTCATAGACGGCGCTGCAGTTCTTGGCAATGTAAAGTCACTAGATAAATAGAGTCTTGCCACTTGACGTCTAAAATCTGATTGGTTTTATGCAATATGGCTGCTCTAATGCTGTCCAATGCAAAGTGTTGCTGTGCAGTCATTACGCACACACGTAATGCAAGACTCTGTATCTAGTGACTCTATGGCAATGTGGGGAGAGCGGGATCTTCTCCCCCCTCTCTTTCGGAGAGTGGGGACACATGCGCGCTGTCGCGGCAGAGTGGAACAGCCCTATAGCAATGTCATATGCTTGTATGCTTGGTCACGTGATACGTTAGTTTTTATTTGTATAAATTTTCGCACAAATTTTCGCGATGCGCCAGAAATGTGCAGTCTCGGAATGCAGACGAAACCAGGTTCGGATTTGACGGTGTACGGATTCCCGACAAAAAATTCGTTTCAGTTTTGATTGTGGTTGCATATCAAAACGTCCTGATATGTGTGGTATGTAGAATATATACTCAAACTCGTCCAAAATGTTAAACTTCTTTTACCTGGTCCAAGCAGGCTCTCAGTTTTTTATTATTTAAACGCGTGTAACAACGCAGACGTGGAGTTGTTATCAGGCTTGTATGAATTTCGGAGTTATCAATGTATTGCCAGGACTGCTTCTGCGAATCGGTGAGTTCATGGCGTGTTTTATCGGTGTCGTTATGGTTTCGAGGCGTTCGAACCAGTTGAAAAGGTTTAAATTAGTCTTGAATTAAAGTTGCTTCGAGTGGAATGAATTTTCGACTCTGATAATGGGATGTTGTTTTATTTGGAGGATTGGAAAATCGATAAATTTTCGAAGCTGAAGTTACTATTTTTGAAAGATATAAGGAAAATTATCAGAAAGTATATAAAGCTTATAGTAAAAAAAAAGATATTTCTACAAAATTTTCAATGCGTTTTTATTAAATAATATTTTCATTATTGATACCGTAGTAAATACTAGGAGTTTCCGAAAAAATCACTTGAAATGATTCGAAATTTTCTACATCGCTCCTCGCGAAAAATTTTTTGTCGACAACTTGTATATATTTTCAATTTGTTGAAAAATGTACATGAAAACTACTAAAATTGACAGAAATTTTGAATGATATTTCATAAGGATTAACTTGTTTAATATGATAAAATTAAACGTTTTTGACGATAATTCTTCTTTTTCATTCAATATTTCGTTTTTTACAAACAGATTTGTGATCTCTTCATTATGAAGAAAAAAATTGCGTTCAGCATACCAGTCAGAGTTATACATATTTCATAATTCAAAACAAGTGATTTTAATTTCAAACAATTCGAAGATATAACAAAAAACTAATTAAAACAGTGTAACCATTTTATAATTATAAAGTTAGTAATTCACTTGTTCAGAACTACCTTTGATGGCATCGAATATTAACTAACATCGAACAAAAAATGTTTCCGACAATTATGATTAATTCTAGAACTTGGCAAATTCATTCTGTACGCCACATAATATATGTATAAACACCCTATAATTATTGATTAACAAAGAACGCAGATGCCGATAAAGTGAAGTAGAATATAAGGTGATGTAGATCATCTTAAAGTGCTTGATTATTTACAGAAGGAATTCACAGTTTTTTATTGTTCATAATTTTTGTATAAATTTATCAGAGCACTATTCTGGGTATATAACTGCATCCGATTGAAGTAAAAAAATGGAATGAAATTGTAAACTTTTCAAGAAAGGTACAGAGTCATATTTCAATAGGCCCAATAAAAAACGAGATTGCAATTTACTTGAAAAGCTGGCGTTAAACTTCATTTTTTTACTTTTGTCAGATGCATTTAAATGCCCAAACAAAAGCTCTGGCCAGTTTTTACACAAATCAAGCTCCTGCAAATTCCTATCTTACCGATACAGAACTTCTAAACTTCGACTCTACTTTGTCTCATTACAAAACAAAGCGTTTTTTGCATGGGCTTCATTGACAATCTGATCAATGTGATTCCTAAATTTTCATTCGTTGTTCAAAATAATTCCCAAGTCTGGTATCAATGCAACAAATACACTTTAGTACAGAAAATTTAAGTTCTTATTCATACTAAAAGTTGTTTTTTCATTCGAAAAATCTGATTACTTCAAATTGCAAGACATTTAAATCCATATTATTTTATACATTCTAAATTAAAAAAAAAATCTAATGTCCCCAGAATCTCTCGTAGCGACGGGGCAACCTTAATTAATATCAGACCGTATCCTAGTCCATTAAAAAAAATCCGTCACTCTTTTGGAATCCCAGTAATTCCCGGCGCGACATTACGCGCCGAGTTTATCGATACGAAATTAGTTGAAAAATCTTTGAAAGTTTCGCGAATCCGCAGAGCGACGGAGATAGAGAGAGAGAGGAAAAAAAGGAAATAATTAGCGGAGGTGTTAATGAAATACCAAACGAACGCGTGGGACATCCGATCGGCGCCTCTGAACTCCCAACCAGACATCTACGACACGCGGTCCGGCGCCGCTTACTATTCTCCTTTTTATATAGCTACTCTCTCAATATCCCTTCGCCCAAGGGCGTAGCCAAGGGGGATCAAGTGTCTCCTCCTCCCACCCTGATTTGCAAATTTGTTGCAATAAATTTATCCAGAAAGTTTTGAGATGTTCAAAATACTTCTCTTAGGAACGGGTTATTGCACTGCAAGAAATGGTGTTCAAGACGTGTCTTTGTATGAGACACAAATACACGTAATCAATTTCTCCAGTTCAGAAGTGTCTTATTTTAGCGATTTTAGTGTCTCATTTTTGAAGACAGGTGAAAGCGTCTTCAAAATGGCGTCAAAAGACGTCTTGTGGCAAGATATTAGTTTTTGCAGTGCGTGAACCCAGCTTAGTGTAAAATATGTTATTTAAATTTAAAGTATTCATTGTTGTACGTCAAAGTGGAAAACACAATCGATGTTCGAGGTAGGGTTAAATTGGCAACGGGGCCGGTAGATCCAGAGATGATAAAAGGCTGGGTTTGGGTGATTAATCAAGTCGCAAATCTCGTGATCAAGGTTTACAGTCAGACTTTTATAGTGGAAAATAAGAATTGAGTAGGAATACGTTATGTCCATTTTGATTGATACTTAAAGTGATCGTGCGGTAGGTTTCTTTGTGGGGAAAATAAACCAGATACCACCTCGCGGACGTTTTGGTAACTACAGCGAGCGCCGGCGCTGTTGAAACGGGCGTATGTCGCGGTTTTTCGTTTTCATTGAATATGTATAAAAAAACTAAATAAAAAGGAAAAGGTCAGATTATTATTCACTCTCTATTAATTACAAACTTTCTCGCCTCGACTCCGCCGACACCGTCCTCGCCGTATAAGCAAATCGACACTCCTCCTCCGTGACAGTAATTCAACTGTAACTTCCGTGTCAGTGAGTCGACTGTACCCCTCCGTGTCAAGGAGTTGACTGTACCCCTCCGTGTCAGTGAGACGATTGTACACCTCCATATTAGTTATTCGACTATACTTTTTCTAATAATAGAGATACCGATACCGATACCGATTAGAAATATAAGGAATGGTAAATTCGACTGACTGACACGGAGGGGTACAGTCAACAAACTGACACGGAGGCGTACTTTTGACCGAAAATTCTTTAATATTCTCTGAAATTCACTAATATTCCTGGATGATTTAATAAATTCTCGGAATTTTTGGAATATTTCTGGCATTTATTGGATATTCCCGAAAATTTATGGAAATTTCAGGATATACTTCGATATTACTATAACTTGCCAACAATTTCTAGGAACTCCTGGCTATTTTTAAACATTTCTAGAAACAGTCGAAACTTCCTTGATATTTCAGAAAGTTCACGGTTATACCACGACATTCCCTTAAGTTTCCGAATATTCCTGGATATTACTGAGAAATCTCATTTATTCCCAATAATTTTTAGAGATTCCCGAATAGCCCTGGATTTTCTCGAATATTTTTGGAGAATTTCTTCGAAATATTAACAAGATCTTAGAAACTTCTAAATATTTCTGAATATACCTGAAAATTTACGCAAAATTCGATCATAAATTTCTTGATATCCTAGGATATGCCCGAGAATTCTCCAAAATTCTTGCAGATCACCGACGATTCCAGAAAATTCCTGGTAGTATCCGAAAACTCCCATATATTTTTATACACTTTCAGAAATTACCGAAAATATGCGAAAAATCGTTAAATTCTCAGATATTTCTCAGAATTTCCGAAAATTGTTGCATATTCCCGAAAACTACTGGGTATTTAGATAATTCTGATGATTCCCGAAAACTTCTGTATATCCTCAGAAATTTTCAAAAATTCCAGGAAATTCCTGGATATAGAAAAATATTCCTGGATGATCCCAAAACTTTTTGAATATTTCCTGAAATTTTGAAACTGAATTGTTTTTGTGTTCCCAGATATTCCCTAAAATTCTCAGCAGCCAAAAAATTCCTAAAAAAAGATTATCTGGATATTTTCTGGAATTTTTCAGAACTTCTCGACATTTCTACGAATTTTCAAAGATTTATGGATATTTTTTGATAATTCTGGGAATTACTGGATATTTCCCAATTTTTTAAATTGTTCTTGAACGTTTCAAGATATACCTGAATATTTCAGAAAATTATCTTGAATCCCTTGATATACCAGGAAATTCTCGGATAATCTGAAAAATTTTCTGATATTCTCACCTTTTCCTTACTGTGTCTGTGAGTCAGTTGAATACAGAATTGTCTAGAAAGTTATAAAAGATTCGAGAAAATTCAGAAGTCTGCATATAGTTTTCTAGAAAGTTTTAAAAGAAACAGAAAACGATTTTAAAAGAATCTAGAAAGTTCAAGAATCTTCGAAAAAATTGTAAAATGTTCTACAAATTTTCAAAAACTTCGAGAATATCGTAGAATTTTTTACACGGAGAAAAAAATTTGAGGAAAAATTACCATAGTTTAAGTAAACACGGAATAACCGCCGAGATCGGGGTTTTTTATTATAATAAATGGGGTTTTTTTATAATAATAAAAACAATCATTCTCAAAAAATATATATTTTTTGTTAAAAATGTGATGAAAATTTGTTATCGACGGCGGTAATTTTTACCATTGTTTTGGTAATCCCCAATTTTTGGCGGTTATCCCGCGTTTATAAAAATTATGGTAATTTTTCCTTTTTTTTTGGTGATTCATTTTTTTTTCCCCATGTATTATGTTCTAGAAGATTTGAGAAGAATTATTGAAAAAATTTTTATGAGTTTCTTGAGGTTTTGGAATTGTCTAGAGAGTTCCATGAAGTTTTGAAATGTTTTAGAAAGTTCTGAATAATTTAAAAGTCTCAGAAGGTTTAGCAATATACTAAAATTCTTCTTAAAGTTTAAAGAGATTCAAGAAACTTTTAGAAAGTCCTAAAAGATTCTACAAGAAAGATTCATAGTGTCTCGAATATTTTAAAATTCACGATAGTTCTAGAAAGTTGAAAGAAGTTCTCAAAGATTCTAGAAAGATTTGAAATATTCTAGAAGGTTCCATGAACTTTTAAAATGTTTCTGAAAGTTCTATATACAATTTCGGAATATTCTAGGATTATTTAGTCGAGTTATACAAGGTATATCTTTAGAAAATCACAGAATACCTTGGAACTTCCCAAAAAGTTCTACGAGGTTCAAAAAAGTTCCGAAAGACTGTACAAAGTCTGAAAATGTCCTACAAAATTTTTAAATAATCTAGAAATTTCTCGAAAGATTCCAGAATATTCTAGATTTTTTTAGAAGCCTTCAAAGATTCCAAAGAGCATATGTAAGTATATTTTAGAATAGACATTAAACAACTAGATGACGAAAAAAAAAGTTTAATTAAGAGACTCGACTTCAATCTTTGTTTGCTCCCTCTGATAAAAATGCTGACTACGCCCTTGTCCCTTCTTTTATTTTTTGTTCCGTCCCCATATTTCTCTCTCCCTCTATCTCCTCGTTCTTTCTCATCTTTCGGAAATTCATTCACGCCGCGCGATTTCGTTCGATCCTCGACGTTTATGCGTTTCATTAATTAATCTGGAGGAGGAGATCGCGAGCGCAAAGATCCTTTGATCCTCATTCCGAATAATTTTTGATATTTCTGACAAGCGTAAAACGGGTGTCACGACGACATCAGCAATTACGCGGGCCCCGCTACTGAAACTGCGCGAAATCATTCTCCGAGCGAATTTTTCGGGCTTTGCTTGTCGGCTTAAGTCGACCTATGCGGTGGATTTTGAGATTTATTTTTGTTGAGGATGCGTCGCATGCATTTTGTGCATGGTAGAAAGTTTATGCACTCAAGAGAGGTACGGTAAAAGTGCCAGTATTGGAACGCTTAAAAAACTGTCTCCATTTTGGAACGCCATTTAAAATATATAGCGCTATCTCTCTCAGCTGCATTGCCATTCAATAACTCGTTCTAATACTGGTACTCGTTCCAATACCGGTACTTTTACCTTAATTGAAGAAAATTTTGTTGATTTACTTAAAAATTTTCTGGAATTCATAGTTTTGTTGATGTAGCAAGTTTTGAAATGTTCTAAAAGGTTCTAGAATGTTCTGAAGGGTTCTCCATTGGAGAAGTCTCTATTGTCAGAAATTTCTGAAAATTCCTCGTAAATTATACTTTTCTAAGATTTTCCGGAATACTCTGAAAAATACCTGGAAGTCCCAAAAACTTTCGAACATTTCTGAAAATTCCTGAAAACTTCTATGAATCTCGTTATTTCCGTTATGTTCTTGCAAATTTATAGGACTTCTGACAAAGTCTGGGAGATTCACGGAAAGTTATTTTATTCACTGGAACGGTCCTTATTTTCGTACCGGATATTCTCAGAGTATTGAAAATTCTAGGTAAATTTCCCTATTCCCAGAAATAATCCTTATTTTCTATGAGAAAGTCTTTATTGCCGAAATTCCTGGGAAATCCTCTGAAATTACCGCGAATTCCTGGAGAGTTGCTTCATTCGCCGAAAAGTCCTTAACTTTTGCGGAATTCTTGGAAATCATCAGGAACTTTCACTTTTCCTGGACTTCCGGAATTACCTGAAAAATACCCGAAAGTCCCAGAAACCCTTAAAAAATTTCTAAAACCTCCTGAAAATTTCCATTAACTACGTCAATTCCAGAATTTTCTCGAAAATTTGGAAAAATTCTAAGAGATTTCCTATTTCCTGAAAAGTTCCTTATTTTCCTAAAAATCGTTATTCCTGGAAATTCTCTGAGTGTTAAAAATTCTCAAGAGATTGACCTTTTCTCAGAAACAATCTCTTACATTCTCTGAGAAAGTCTCTCTAAATTCTTGGAAATTACCGGAAAGTTTCCCATTTCCTGGATCTTCCGGAATTATCTGAAAAATACCCGAAAGTCACACAACACACGAAAATTTTTTTTAAAATCCTTAAAAATTTCCATGAACTCCATCAATTTTTCCAGTTCTTGAAAATTTTTAAAAATTCTAGGGGATTTCTAAGAAGTTATCCTATTCCCTGAAGAGGTTCTTATTTCCAAGAAAAATCTTTAGTCCAAGATATTCTCAGTATTAAGAATTCTTGGTAAATTTCCCTATCCCCAGACATAACCCCTATATTCTCTGGGAAAGTCCCTATTGCCAAAAATTCTGAAAAATCCTCTAAAATTTCCGTAAATTTCTAGAGCTTC
>JABFQI010000316.1:0-12296 GCA_022816925.1 Trichacis sp. ZL-2020 | reverse complement strand
CGGTGCCCGGTATTTATACGTATTTACACGATTTCACGTATGACAATTTGACGCGCCGCGATATCGATCGCGACCGCGATCGCGATTATTGTGTTCGGGCCATAAGTCTGCCACGGCAAGTAGCAACAAATTACGTTGATGGGGGAGAGGGGAAAAAATTCCTCGAACAAACTCTTCGAACTCCTAGAACATTCCACTTTAGAACCACAATGTTATTTAAATGGGAGATTCCGGCGCCATCTTTTCACCGTTCAAAAAGAGTTCTTCGATTTCGCGCTTGAGGGGCATCGAGGTGCTACTTGTGGTCCTTTTTTTAAAAAAATATATTATTATTCTTATACGAAAAATTATTGAATTCTTAAAACAATAAATAGGAAGGCTTTTACTTCGTACATCCAGATATCGAGGATAGCTTGGAATTGTTGAGGATCGTTTGGGAATATACAGTTACTCTAAAAATATTCGGGTATATCCAGGATCCTCACGTTTTACTGACACGGCAGTGGTGGGGGCTAGAGCGTCATAGGCTTTTTTTATAATTCTTATGAATTAATCATCACAATTCAGAAGGGTAGAAACTTCTATTTTAAATAAAGCAGCGCCAGAAAATAATGTTCATCTAAATTCATAATGAAAAGTTGAAATTCGAATTTTGCATGAAACTTCAGTAAAAAATGAAATTAACCAATGTCGCATACACAAATATGACAATTCTGGGAAACACGTTCTTGCAAATTTCATTTTACTCCTCACTAAAATTCAAACTCTGAACAAAATAAAAGAATTAGCAAATTTCAGTCGAGAAAGATATTTCGCTACCAGTTGAAGCCCCTTTCAGATCGTACCGAATTCAAACCTGTTTTTCACTGGAAAAAGCTTTCAGCGTGAAAAACTCTTGAAGCGAACAAAATGTAGATTGATACCCCGGTAAGAGCTGCAATACAAAATCAACAGCAATCCCATACATCAGATATGCATACCATTTCCTATGCTGTTGTCTCAACACTTGACAGTGACAGAGTTAGTCCGCGGTCCATGATAATTAATCACATTTACCCTTTGACATAAATCCCAGATCCGAGCCTGCAAAGTACACTCTATTTGTGTTTGCGGATCCTGCTTTCCTTAGACCAGAGGGAGGGTCACTGGAAATATCCGTAATTTTCTATATTTACGAATGAGCGAGTGATACGCACCGATCACCCCTGGTCCTGGTAACGAGCGGCAAGTTATCTCGCGCACTATTTGTCTGCAGAGGGTTGAAAGAGCGTCACGACACGCGGAACGAGGAAACCGCACGGATACAGGGGGAAAAACGCGTCTTCTCTGGGGAACATCATCATGGAAATTGTATGGGCCATTTTTCATCCGACACGATAAATATATCTAGAAATTCGACCGCGATTGCCAACGACCGTTTTTCCTTGTTTCTTAAAATTTTTTTACCGAACATCTTAGTAAGATTCATATTCTTAAGAGGAAGAACTTGATTATACAATTTTGAGACTATCCATGGACCTTTCCTAGTAATGTATAACTACATTTTCAATAATTTTTCTCGATATAATGAGGATATTAATTTTTTTTATAATCGAGAGAACGAGTTGTGATGCTACTTAAAAAAAGCTATAGAAGATATTTATTCTTACTCTGTCAACTGTAGGAATTATTATGAATGTTTATGATCAGGATTTTCGTAGTTTTATCATAATGACCTGTTCTAAAAGATAACGATTATCTTAAGAAGTTAGTTTTAGAATACGTATTAACTGTGAAAAGTTTATATTACAGTCGAGTTTTTTCAAACAGACTACCTGAGATACGTGTTTACATTACAACACGTCAATTTTATTTTCTCCGGAATTTTGCTAGGTTTCTTTATGTTTTTTATTCCGAAACAATCAAATTGTCATAAAGATTATGGTAAAAATACAAAGAGTGTATGAAAAACAGTAGCAGAGTTCTGAAAAACACGTTTACTTCCAAAATCACCCGTTGTATCAGGAAAATGTACGACAATTTATTGAACGGAACGAATGACTAATTTTATGACTCTTTCGAATTATTTTTATTGGAATCAGAAATATAAATACAGTTTCGAATTTCTAAAATACGGATTCATGGGAATTCTTTTTGATTCTGAATTTCCAGAATCACTTATCTAATCCGTCTTAAAGAAATTTAACGAAATTTAAAATCGATTATGCTATTACTTTAGGTGATGCATGTATGTATCCTTTTTTTCATAGACTGATTTCGATTAAAATTAACGGAATACATGTGAAAATACTTCTCAAACTTTTTTCTAATCTATAATGTATAATTATTAACTTCAAAATTCAAGTAAGTTTTTTATAGTGATCCATATATTCCCGGAAATTTTCGAAAATCCTCGGTTTTACAATTTTTCTTAGTGCCTCAAAAAAGGACTAGAATGAGAAGTAATCGACAACCATCAGTATATAATAATTCTACATTCTTGGCACATAAATTAAGCAGAAAACGGGTATTTCGTTTCTATCAGGGCAGCACCAGCAGAAATTCAAAACGCAATGATTCATAATATGAATCATATATATATTATATCCGGGACTCAAAATAAAATCAAAGAATTCAATTAATTTTATTTGAAGAAAGAAAAAAATTATGAAAAAAATCATGTTATAAATAATGAAATATAAATAGACAAATACATGCACTAAGATATGCGATAAATATCTTAAAAAGCATTGGGCCTGTATTTGTTAAAATAAGTAATCATGAATGATGATACTAACTTAAATACTTAATTTATTTATTCAATGAAATTATTTGGGCATATTGAAATTTTCCGTCATTCTTGGAATTCGAGACAAATTGTAAATTTAAAATAGTTACAAATGTTGAATATCAATACGAGGCAGATTTTGTTATTACGTACTATTGTAAAAGAAAATAAGCCTCGAAGATATCTATCCTTATTATCATTTCTCCATTTCAGGTCAATCACATACATCATGTGATATAATTTGGAGATTGTACAAGTTACTCTATACATTAGTGTTTCTGTTTAATACTCACACACTTAAAAGAAACAAAAATTAATGAACTACCACAATAATTATAGTTGCAGTAACAATAATTCTAGATACAGAACACTACCACGAAATTTTTAGGTTATAATGACGCAATAACGTCATAATTACGAAATTTCGGGTCATAATAACAAAATTTTTTTGCGATAACAACGAAGTATATGGTCGTCATCACCATAACGCAAATAAAAATACGTATATGTGGTTTCCCGGAAGAACAACTTAACTCCACTTTGACGTAGAGCTCAATATTGCAAATAAGTGTGATATGAAATGAGCCTTACGTCAAAGTGTAGTTAAGTTGTTCTTCCGAGAAACCACAGGTATATTGTTGCGATGACATAACAGTTTTTTCCGTGTTGCTTGAGTGAGCGCACTTAGCCGAAAATATTTTTATTTTTACTAGGAACTTGACGTTAAATGATAAAAAGGACCCAACGTTCTACCACTGCAAACGAGAAAATATTGAACGTATTCAAATGTATTGTTATTGAATATGGTTCTATACAAAGTTTGTCATTTTATATTCATTGCATATGTCTTTGAATACATTTCCGTTGCAATACTTTGTTCCCGTGTTTGTTGCAGTTGCATTTGAATATTCTGTGGAGTATAGAAAGATCGGCCACGAAGTCATAGAATTTAAATACTTGTCAGCGGCATACAAACGCCAATACTTTGGTCAAGTATTCGTTGACAACGACCACGAATGTTTTTTTATTTGCACCTGTGCGAGACATTCAAATTCTGTGCAGATGAATATTTTATGAATAAGTTTGCTTGAATACTTTAATATGTATTCAATACCAATGGTAATGAAAATTTCATGCTCAATTATTCGTGAAGGATACAATGTTGAGATGGAATGAATACTTTGATTGAATTCGCTGTACTGCAGATATTGGATTTCGACTCCAACGAATACTATTATTTCGTATGTGGATCATGACAGGCGGTAGTTGACCAAAGTTAGAGTTGCGCTTTATCGGTCACTCAGTATATACGTCGAGTAATGCAGAGTAATGTCAAAAGTAATCAAAAGTGTCAAATCAACGAGGAAGCTGGAGGAAGCAAATAAAATCGTCTAAACTGTTTTCGATCACTGGATTATTCTCAGATAAGTTTAGCAATATTTAATTTCAAATAATTCTATCAAAGTATCATTTTTCTTTGTTGTACATTTTCATTTCAGGTTCAACTTGACTGAGTGTATTGCAAGAACGGTCGATTCATTGCGAAACGTTTTATCACCCTTCATGAAAAACGAGCGTTTCGTATAATTTTGAGAAAAAAATATCATTTCGCTCGGAACACGATCGTGCTTCGTACTTTTGGCGATGTCTACGTAAAGAGAGCTGTGCCATAACCTGGAAAACTGCGCATTTTTGCAGTGATTTGCAGACATGATTGGGATTCAATTATTGATTGTAGTCAAGTAAACATAAGGTAAAAAGTGATAATGAATTATTAAATATATTTTTGATTATTTAATGAATATTAATATTTGAGAATTAATGGATAAATCAGACATGACCAAAAAAATCAGCTTCGACATCGAAGCATGATTTTTTGTATGTATTGAACCTGGCAACGTATAATAGCATTGGAAAAGGAGAAAAATTATACTTTTCATGTAAAGTTAAGAAACGTAAATTCTAAGTGCAATGATCTTATTAAATTCAACTTTAAAAAAATGGTCAAAAAATCAGCTTTGACGACGGAGAACTCTTTTCTTTGAATTTAAATTTCAAAACATTACTAGCATGAGATAAATTCGCAACTTTATTGATAAAATTATAAAAAGTTATAAACCCAGTAAATGTCTTGAGTCATCTTTATTACATTGGAAATAATTTAAAAAATTCATTTCAACTGTTTGAACTTAATTGTGAATATTTCAGAAAATGTTATATTTAATTGAGAAATGTTTCTTTATAATTATATATATATATATATATATATAAGATTTATAAATAATAAGTTATTATTTATAAATTTATAAAACGTCGCAACATTAAATGTTTGTAATTTTATAATTATATGTGATGATTCGCAGTTTTGAAAAATTAAAATAATTGATAATTGCTATATTTTCAAACTATTAAAAACATTCTAGATCATAATAAAATTTTATCAAACCTTAGATATGTTCTAAAACATTCCAGAATTTTCCACAACTTTTTGGACTGTTCTAAAGTATTCTTAAACTTTTTAGAACCTTTTAAACATTTTTCACAACTTCATAAAACTTCCTCGAATTTTCCAGGACTTTTCTGAACTCTAACATTGTCAGGACAATTATATAATATTCTATAATCTTGTAAAACTTACTGAAATATTTGACATGTATAACTAAAAACACGAGAACTTTCTAAAATGACATAGAACATTTTATAAACTCAAAAGGACACTCTTAAGCATTATAAAATATACTAGAACATCTATATCTAGGACTACATATATATTTTAAGTATATTCTACAAATGCCTAGAACATTCTACATAAAATTTTTTGGAGCATTCCAAAACTTACAAAAACACTTACATAATTCTAAACGTTTCTAGAAAATCATAGAATATTCTAAAACTTCAGAATTTTGTATTGTAGACTTTTCTAAACTTTTTAAAAGTATTTCAGAACTTCATAATATTTTCTAGAATTTTCTAGGACTTTTCTGAAATCTCTAGAAACTTTTAGGCAATTGTAAAAGATTTTATAATCTTCTGAAACTAGGTGGAACATTTGACATAGAACCAAAAACTTCGGAACATCCTAAATTTTTATTAAACTTTATAGAACCTTTCAGAACTCAATAGAACACTGAAACATTATCGACATTTAAAATTATCCAGAAATTTCTATATCTTGGGAAAAAATGTTTTATAAACAACCAGAACATTCTGGAACTTGATAAAACTTTTTAGAAGATTCTAAAATATGTTCGAGTTTAACAGTACCCTCTAGAACATTCTAGATTTCTTTGGAACATTACAAATCTATCTTACTGAGAGCGTTTTCATCATTTTGAAACTTGATTGAATATTGCAGAAACTTCCAAAAAATATGTAGGACCTTTCAAATCAACTTTATAAACTTCATTAAATCTTATCAAACTTTTCAGAGCTTTCTGAAATTTTCTAGAAAATCATATTATGAATCATAAGTAAAATTTTAAAATAGAAACGAATAGCCGTCGTTATTCACATGTATTTTAATTATTCACTGAAGAAATACATTATATTCGATAAAATTTTGAAAATCGCAATTCGAAATCGAAAAAATTAAAATTAATAACTCTTATGAATTATTCATTCCTGAATAAAATACAAGATATAATCTAATTTTAGGATGAAATAAATTCACTGTTAATTTTTGTACAGTTTTTGGATTTTTCATTAATTTATTTAATATTGTCAATGTCACTGAAATAGTCAATTGAAAAATTTATAGTTCTTTGAATATTCATCTTTATGTTTCAATTCGTTCAATTAATTCTTTCATCAATCTCAAAGAATCGCAACAAAATCGATAATGTAACATATTTTACCTAATCAAAACATAAACTTGAAAAGTTAAATACACGAGATTAAAAAACTTGACGCTATGCGATATCGGTGGCGCCGCTTTTAACTGGACCTATAATGAGTGAAAATGTCACTCGAAAAGAGTGAAAATCCCGCAAATCAAACGTGGAGTCCAATATCACTCGGAAGAAGTGAACTCTCACTCCAAAGGAGTGAAATCTTACTCGAAAAAATTGAAATCTCACTCTTTTCGAATGAAATTTCACTTCACGTATTCTAAACTCAACAATGGAGATTCTACTTTGTTGAACAATTTACTTTACACACATATATTTCTAATGTCATATTAAGAGCAATGAGAGAAAAATGCATTTTTAAAATTATTTATTGGGAAAATACCGCATATTTTTCTGTACTATATTAATAATTTTGTTTGGTTGTATGTCCAGGAGACGACCCGTTAGGACAATAATTTGAAAAATTATGTAATACATTATACATAATTTTTACATAATATTTACAAATATAACGATTTTGGAAAAAATAAAACTATTTTCACTCGTAAATTAAACCTCGAATATTTTTTTCTTACATCCCTTACAATCCCAACATTTATTTTTGTGCATGTATGAAAACAAAAATAATTGAAAATACCAGTACGAATAATGCCAGTAAAAGAATTCATAGTACGATTATGCGAATACTCTGATGAGGTATTCTATGATACGGGCATTGAATACTTCCCACAAATATTCAGCTTTCGAAGTCCCCTCGGGAGCATTAAAATATTGAATGCCTTCCAGAAGGATACAAAGATCGGACTGCTGAATACGGATTCAATACTTGCCAGAGGGTTACAAATCTTCAATTCATGGCACCGTGCACTGAATACCGTCAATATTTTCTCGTTTGCAGTGTTATGATTGTGTGTGTACTGCGTAGCCTACAGGCGTTAAAATACGATTGTAAAAAAAAGTGATAATGAATGGTAGAAGTAATATTATAATTTTTTTGGAATTAGCAATCAAAAAACGAAATAATCGAAAGATTTTACTTATAAAGAATATCTAATATGACTTATTTAGGTTTTGGGTGACAGTTGGTTTGACGAAAAGAGTGGCTTATTTCCCACATTTATATAAATTGTGAAATATTCTGATGCCCTTTGAAAACTTTCAGAACCTTGGAAAAGTTTCTAGAGTTTTCGAAAAAATGTGTATGATTCTAGAATTTTCCAACAGTTTCTAGAACATTTTCGAATCTTCTAGGAACTTTTTAATAATTCTACAATCTTCATGAACTATTTTGCACCCTTAATAACTTTCTACAAATTTTTGTAGCATTAGGAACATTGAAAAATTTTCAAAACTTTCTAGATGATTATAGAATATTTTTAAACCTTATAGAACTTTTTCAAACATTTTAGAATTCTATAAATCATTCTTGTATATTTTTATACTTTATAGAATCATCTCGAACTTATTTCAATGTTTTAAAACTTTTTAGTGAATTCTAGAATATTTTGGACATTTTAAATCTTGCTTCTGAAATCTTTTAGAACTTTTTAAAAAATTATAGAATCTTTTTCAACTTCATACAGACCTGTAGAATATTCCAAAACTACGTCAAACGTTTGCGAACTTTTGAGAATTTTATTAATAGTTTTTGAGATATTTTTGAAGTTTCTGTTCCAGAATATTGTACAATCATTTGCGAATCTGTAGAACATTTTAGAACATTGCGGAATTCTATAATATAACGGGATCTCTTGGAACCTCATGAAACATTTTCGGATTTTCAGGAACTTTTTGAAAATTTCTATAAAATTCTAGAATATTCTAGAACATGTTAGAAAATTTCATCACATTAAGAAATATTTTAAAACGTTCGTGAACTTTCTTGAATCTTCTAAAACTTTTCCCAAACTTTTAGAACATTCTAGAAAAGTCTTGAGCATTCTGAAACTTTGCAGAATCGTTTTTTCTTTCTGGAGATTGAAAAATATTTTTGAACCTGCTGAAATATTTCAAAACTCACCGGGAATTCCAGGAACTTTGTTTACGAATCTTTTCAATGTTCTAAAACTTTTAATAATCTCTAAACTTTTTGGACTGATCTGAAGTATTTCACAATTTTATGAAACTTTTGGAAACTCTATGACACTTTATGTAACATTCCTAAACTTCTTGCATATCTCGAAAACATTGTAAGAATTTCGGTTACTTTATATGTGAGAACATTCGAAATTCCATCAAACTTTCCGAAAAATTTCTCAACTGCGAAAAATCGTCTACGATTTTTCAAAAACTTGATTAAATTTTTGTAAAATTAAAGAATATTCCGTTACTATTAAAAACATTTTAGATCTTTTAAAAATATTGTCAACCTTTTAAAATCTCCAAAATATTTTGGAAAACCATGTAATCAAATTTTAAAAAAATCAAACTATCAAACTTTTCGATAACTTAAAAAATATTTTAGAACTTTTTGAGTGCTTAAAAAAAAAACCATCTGAAATTTTAAAGAATTTTCTTGAACTTTTCTGAACCCTCTTAAATTTCCTGAAGCTTAGTAGAATATTCTATAGAATCTTAAAAAGCTTATTAGAACGTTTCAGGATTGAAAACTTCCAAACATGAAAAATTTCCATTTAATTATTTCAGTAAATTCTGGAACCTAATAGAACACTTTAGAACACTAAAGAACATTTTAAAAACAATTTTTATTGCATTATATATGACACGTTCCGAGAAAAGAAATCTTAGGTCCATTTGACATAAGGTTGCTTTTGTCATATTGAGTAACATCAAAAACGACTTCAAGTCAAATGGACCTAATATTAATTAATAATAATCTTAATATTATTTTCTTCGAGTGCATCGCATATTATTCTAGAACTGAAAGGGGCTTGATATGCTACAGACAGTTTTCCAGACACGTATACACTAAAAGTAACCCATGGTGAAAGAAAAAATACATATTTTTTATT
Organism: Trichacis sp. ZL-2020; assembly: GCA_022816925.1. Classification (NCBI taxonomy): domain Eukaryota; kingdom Metazoa; phylum Arthropoda; class Insecta; order Hymenoptera; family Platygastridae; genus Trichacis; species Trichacis sp. ZL-2020. The sequence goes on along the minus strand of JABFQI010000316.1, from coordinate 2,709 downwards.
AATTCTTTATTTCTTTTGGAGAATTTCAACATTATCGCGGAAAATTGGAAATTTGATGGCAATTAATTTTGATGATGATTGATATCAAAATTTGTTCAGTGCTTTGGTACCAAATGAAAATTTACGTTTCTGATTTTCAAACATTTCTGGCATTTTTTAATTTTAATCCAGTTCATCCTTCAAAGTCCTTTGTAACCGCGATTCTTATAAGAATTAGGAAAATCTTTATAAGAATTTGAAAATTCTCATAAGATTTTTTATTCTTATAAGGTCATCCTCATAAAAACCTTATAAGAATCACAATTCTAATATGGTCAACCTCATAAAAAACTTAAAAGAATTTTACTCTTTATAAGGTGGATTTTAACACCTTATAAGAAATGGCCATTTTTTAAAGAACACCTTATAAGAATAGTTTTCTTATAAAAAATGAAAAATTTTCACAAAGTAAGCAAAATTTTGCAATCCATTCTCACCCAAATATTTATTAAACCATGAGTAATGAACCATAAAATTTGTTTGATAGATGACCCTTGTAAGAATTAATTTTTTATAAGAATTTTATGAGGTGAACCTTATAAGTTTTATGAACTCTTATAAGAATTTTATAAGGTGCACCTCATAAATTTTTTCTTATAAGGATTTTATGAGGCGAGTCGTTACAAGGGTATACTATTACAGTTTATCTTTTAAAGATTATGTATAAATATTTTTTAAAAAGAAAAAAAAATTTTTAATTGTAATATATTCGAAAATAACTGGATACAGTTATTTTTCGATGTCAAATACTGGTGCTTAGTCACTAACTAGAGCACTCACCCTATGAGAAATTTACTTTGTTCTACAACGTAGGAAAATGCAACCAAAAAAGTCAGTGAAAAAAACGAGAATTTCTCCCACGCCGAGGAACAAATGTATTATTTACTTCTCAATTTATATGGCAGAAAAGGAACCAAACTCGACATGTAAAGTTGAAATTGAGAAATTCAAATCTCGTTGAAATTGTTAATGCAGCAAATCAAATTAAGAAAAAGTTTAAAATAATCGTTTTTCTTCCGAATAAAGCTAATCGCTCAAATTAGTCATATTGTCTACTTCAAATAAAACTATGAATTCAGAAAATAACGAAAACCAATAAAAAGCCAACTAATATGTAGAAGCAGTTTCTTATTTATTTTTGGTATTTTCTCTATAAATATTTTTATTAAAAGTCAAGAATTAGAGCAATCTGTTTTTTTCGAAAAAAAAAATTCTTTTCAACTTTTTCTTAATTCAATTTGCTGCGTTGACAACTTTGACGAGATGGTAATAGTGCAGTTTACGGGGCCTCAATGAAAACGTGTTAAAATGACGATTTAAAAAAAATCGATGTATTTTTGCCTCCTGAACACGAAAATATAAGGCGCATTTTGATATTTTAAGTAGTTTGTAAGAAAAAATTGTTTGAAGATGACGTTTTTACGTGAAACGCGCTGATTACACACAAAAATTTGACAGACAGGGAATTGCAATTTTGTTTTTGCTACGCAATAACGGGGAATAACTTGCTATAAGTCACACGCACAAAAAAAAATTACAAATTTACACATTTACCCATCTTTTCTATTTACAAAGAGGTACTTAGAATTTTTTTTGTGTGATGTGACCTACAACAAATTATTCCCCGTTATTGCGTAGCAGAAACAAAATTGCGATTCCCTCTCTGTCAAACTTTTGTGTGTAATTTAAGGGCAGGCGCCATTGGACGCAAATGGCAATTTTGTGCGCACGATAACTGTTCGAAATTTTAGTCCATCAACCTTATCTCGCTTTAGCATATTCATAAGATATGAACAAATACCATGAAGCGAGCTGAGGTTGCTGAAATCAAATTTCAAAAAGTTATTGCGCGCACAAAATCGCCATTTGCGTTCATTGACGCCTGCCCTTAAGGTATTCAGTTTTCTATAGAAATCTTTTGAATTCTGTGAAGAGTATACATATCATTTCCAATTCTTTTAATGCTATCCAAAGTTAATTTCGATACTTGACAGGGAATGATATATATTTTCTAATCCTTAAAAGTAATTGAATAGGGGTCGTCCATAAAAGACGTCACACTTTTAAATTGGCGGGGGGTCAGCCCAAGTGCTGTGACGTGCAGTGACAACCCATGTTAATCTCGGACTGATGAATCCTTTTATGTGGCGGGGGTGCTGGCGAGCACCCCCACCATTTCTAAGGAGTAATGGTGGGAGAGGCAAGGTTATATATAAGGGCAAGATTCTTCAGACGATTTTAGTCTAGAGTTGGTGATTTTTGGCACTGACAGGCAGCGTCAGCGTCAGTGATCATGAGGGACCACATGAAGAATAGAATGAAACAAAGGAAGTAATAACTGCTTCGTTCCGCACCTCAAACACCGGCATTCACTAAACAGAATTACCCGAAACCACCGAAGTCAAGAAATCAACCCACGGAATACAAGGCCCCTACGTGGGTAACAAGAAACCAAACACTTAAGAGCACCAGCGAGTTGGATGAAGTTCAAGAACTTTTCAACGAGGTTGAAAAACTACATAACCTCTGCAACGTTGGAGAACTTCCCATTAAACCATTCCTGGAGTCCAGATTTGCCCCAGGACCTGGAGACCAGGTGCTGGAGCAAAACTGGATGATATCAGGGTAAGTGTACTGGATTAAAAGTCATTCTCCAGATGCTTCATCCAG
>JABFQI010000315.1:0-12304 GCA_022816925.1 Trichacis sp. ZL-2020 | reverse complement strand
AAGAGTGAATAAAAAAGTAAAATTGAATACGCGATTTCTTAGAATGCTTTTTCGACGCAATGACAACTGATAGTTAGGGTACTGGAATGATAATATGATAATAGTAATTCCCACATGGAGGTAACATTTTTTTTGTAACTTGCTTTTTCCATATCAGAAATAAAATTGTTCACTGCAGCGGTTACGTTATTTTCATCAGGCTGAAGAGCATTGAATATTTTCTTTGCACCAGGAGAAATTTTTTCAGTGTATTTATTTTCGTCAGCTTCATTTGGATTTTTTTTCTTTTTGCCCTGATTCCAGGAACACAAAAGACTGGTGGAAGCAATCGGATCGTTTTGCAAAATGAGCTCAAGGAGTGCAAACAGAATTGCCGAGACATGCGAACAGCGACTTAAACTTGACGCTTTACATTAGCAGGTCCCTTGCGAAATTTCTCCACTCTCAGAATATACCATCACCTGCACATTATACTATCCTGATTTAAAAGATGTTCTAACTTTATCTTTCAAATAATAAAGCTGATTTTCGTTTAAATTATAAAACAATTCCGATACATGACCACTTTGTACATATAATTTTCCCCTCGTCATTGGCTTCGCGGTACTGAAATCTGTTTTGGAAGTTTTCGGCTGCAGTAGACAGTCATCATCAATTTCGAGACATTGATGACCTTGATCGTCGTCGACAATGCATGATGATATCAAATAAGCATGAATTGGAGATTCAGAAAAAACTTTTGGGAATGCAATGGATGGAAAAAAATTCCACTTGTCTGGAAATAGTGGCAAGGTCATTCTACGATTAGCATTTTGTTACTTTGCTTCAATCCACTTTCCTTTATCGACTCCAGGATCAATCGGGGCATTATTCTGCCATGCATTCTTCACTCTACACAATATAATTCGTACCCAGATAACACCGTTTGACTCAAACTTTATGCAAACTGACGCGTTTGTATGAAATTTGTACAAGACAAGGTACAAACGTTTGACTAAAGTTTGGGTCTACAGTTTGCATCAAATTTAAACGAAAATTTATGAAACGTTTTACTATTACTTTTGACCAACATTTGGGTCTGCAGTTTGCATTAAATTTGATTATAATTTGATCGAAAATTTATCAAAAATTGATCAATCTGTATATTATTAAAACAAAAACGAAAATTAAAAAAATAAAATTTGATCAAACTTTGTCCAAACTTTGTCCGAACATTTGGACTTAAATTTAATCAAAGTTTGAATGCGGCTGTGTTATCAGGGTACAAAATTACTATTTAAATGTCATAGTACAATGTTAATACATTTTCACATATCAATATACCAATGTAAACATTGGCAACATAACCTAACCTTTTAACCAATTGTTTTTTATTACCACTTTGTTTTCTGCCGTAGCACTTTAACCACCGTCTAAATTGGATACACTTGTGGTTTTCCACATTTTCATGTAATAATGAAGCGCCATTAATTACGATTTCATTTACATTTAATAAAAAAATTGTTTATACACAGCCATTGTATGTATAAGAGATCGGAACTTTCAGATTGCCCCTCTTTTATAGCGGCCGCCGAGTTTGCGCATAACACGCCTGAACAGCCTTTTTGAGTCCTATTGTTTGCCTGGTTTTTTATCGAAATTATTCATTAGAGATGCTGGGTTAATAATGTTGGGCCAACGGAGATGCGTGACACCGTCGACCAGTTCTTACCATCACATCGAGGCTACGGTCGACCCTTTCTCTTGCATTGTGACCACGGTCCACTTTTTCAAACTCATTTCTTGTGTTACCATTTTCTTGGATCCGATTCTTAGTCCGTCCAAAATGAGGTTTTTGAAGAAAAAGTGAGTGGAAAAAAACGTTTAGAGATAAAGTTCAAAATAAACTGCTCATGAGGTTTCTTAATAATAAAACCACTTTTCATTCGGGAACTCCCTGTGGTTTAAAAAAAAGAACCAAAAAATAGTTTTTTCTCGAAAACGGCTTAAGAAAGAGAATAATTATTCAGAGATATTTTGCTATAAATTTGATTTCTGACACAATAGGTATCGACACGTTTATCTTTAAATCGCGGACTTAACGAAATATTTGATAAAATAATTTTGGCGGTGCGGGGCGAGCGGGGCTGAGCGTAGGGGGGGGGGGTCGAAAATGTTGAACCGGTACCCGGCGTAGTTGCCTTCGTTTTCCTTTCGACCCCCGAAAATTCTCGAGTCGCCTTTCTTCCCTCCTAGGAGCTTGTACACTTCATTCAGTGCTCCCGAAAACTACACGCTCATTGATATTGTTTGTTTATTGAGTGCATGCGAGCGTACAACTAATCAATCACGGACTCTTGACAAAAATGTTTTATGAAAGTTTTTCGTTTTTAAAAGAAAATTGTAGTTTATTCATTCTTCTTTTTTTTATCATACTTTTTGGCAATTATATGTCGACTTACCCTTACGGAAAAAACGCTCAATTTTTTGAGCGTTTATGGTCAAAAAAACTCTCAACTAAGACGCTCAACTTTGAGCATTATTTCGTACCCTCAACTTGAGAGTAACTCTTAACTTCACAGTAATGCTGAACTTGACTGTAACGTTCAATTCGGTAGTAACTCTCAACTTGATAGTAACGCTCAACTTGGTAGTAATGCTCAACTTGATAGTAACGTTAAAATTGATAATAACGTTCAATTTGAGAGAAAAGCTGAATTGAAAGTTACGCTCAAGTTGAGCATTACGTTTAATTTGAGCGTTCATGATGAAAAAAGGATTTGCAAAGGAAACATTGGAAAAAAATGATAATAATGAAATGCGACATTGTAATATTGTTGAAATTTATTCAACAAGGTTCACGTTCACAGAATTATTTGCATTGACAGTGGTTGCGGCTTGCTTGACTGCATTAGTGCACTTGTTGCGCAGTATTGTGTCCAATTGCTTTTTTAACTCTTCTTTCTTCTTCACGTCACTATAAATGTCTATCTTGTATGTTTTTACAGCATAATCTGAAATAATTGTTTACATACAATCAATATGATTCACCAAACTAGCTCTTTTCGCAGTGTAATTCAGGATTAGTAAAAAATTTACCTATGATAGCATTTCTTTTATTCTCGTCCAATTTCGGTTTCGCAGTTTCTTGTTTTTTTCCTTTTTTCCCACTGACGGAACATTTTAGAAATTCCCAGTTTGCGAAAATATTATTTGTTAAATCTTACAAAAGATTGTGGCAATCTTTGGTTCGCACCTTCTTCAGCACCTCTTCTTTTACAAAGATTTCATGACCAAGATTGACCTGAAATAAACAAAAATTACACATTTTATTAAAAATGGAATGCTATCTCAAACTCAAATTTATAAAATAAAAACCATGTCCGAAGAAACTTCATCAGTGGTCGTTGCCAGCAACGGAGCTCCTTCAATATGTGAATCGTTCACTTTTTCAATCTCCTTCTCGACTGTCGTGCTTTTAATTTGTGCGAAGGAAGATGTTGTAATGATTGGACCAGCACTAATGGTTTGAACCTTGGATTCGACTCCCATGTATTTATTTTCTTCTTCAAATTGATGATCAGCATCTGCATGGGTATCATAAATTTCCTCTGCTAATGGTTCGAAATCTATTTTTCTATCATCTTGCATTTCAGCCGACTATAGAAGAAATTCAATCATTTTCATGTAATTTAATTAATCGATATAAAACAATCAATTTTTTACACGGAGATATAAAATTTTCAATTTCGTCCGTGTAAAGAGTTCTCTGCACAATCATTCATAAATAAGTATACTAACTTTAGATTGTCTGAAAAACTTGTCGGCTGTCATTAAATTTTTCAACAACTCCTCGCTAACGCGTTGGCTTCGCATGACATCTGCAAATTTATGAATATTTGATAAAGAGATTTGATAATTCGAAATAATTTTATACTATCAGAAAAACTTATTTATTACAAAATCGTTGATATTATTTACATAAAATGACGGATAAAAAAGGAAAAGGTGCATAATACACTTTTTCACCACTCTAACCTCAAAAAATATCGCGATTTGTGCGAATAGGCTTTTTCGACTCACGTGTTGCAACCCTCGCCTTCGGCTCGGGCGGCAATCCTCACGTTTCGTCTCAAAAGCCCATTTGCACTCACCATGAAATATACTATTAAAAAACATCTTAAAATTGATGTATTTTTTATGTACTTTATATTGAAATCGTACATGAAAATTTCAGAAACTTGTAATTGACAGATGACTTAGAGAAAGTGTCTGGAAATCGATTGAAATCAATGTATTCCAGTGTTAACGTATATATCTTAATTTCATATTCAAATACATCAATTACATAATATTGGGGTATGAATTTAATGTACCGTTTTTGAAAAATGCGTTTCATGAAGTACATAAAAATAATATTTTCAACAGTGTATCAGTACTGTTGTAGAAAATTATTTTCAACGGCTATAAGTTTTATTATTGATTAATTTGTTTTAGCTCATTACACAAATTTCACATTGTGCTTAGTCTTTAGAATTTTTTCTATGGTAAAATGTAATTATTGGTTACTATTTTTTATACGTTCTTACTGCTCAGAAATTCATTTTCTTCTTTAAGTTTTTCATTGTCCCGTTTGAGAATCATGATCTTCTTTTCTTTATCTTCAGTCATTAATTTCAAATCTCTAGCTTCTTCTGTCAACTTTTTGTTTTCCGACATCAAATCCTGATTTTTCTTTTTCAAACCATTATTTACTTCTTCAAGCACGGATTTTTGAAAATTTAAGCTCGCTTGCTTTTTCGGGGACGGCGTGTATTCATCTGAAGATGTGACATCTTCTTCACTCTACAAAGTATAAAAAATACGATAAATACAGAAAATTAATTTCTTTTTGGGCGAAAATTCAAAAGTTACGAACAGAAACTACTGCTGAAATACAAAAACATACTTAACAACTTATAACACCGGAAAGATTCGTAATCTTACTATTTTTATCATCAAAATTTTTACTGATATTATAAACTGTAAACATTGAATTATTGACATGTTTTAATTTCCTTACTGAAGTGCTCTCGTCCTTATCGGCCATTTTTTTTTAAATTTTTGATACGATGCTTCGTTTTCGAGAAGAAGCAACTTTCTTCTTTATAGCCCCACCTTTTTCTTTTTTTCGATCATCATTTGATTCTTCCTAGAATTCAAGAGAAATCGCTCTAATATTTTAACTGCTATAATGGCTATTACGTCATTTATATCCTTGAGAGGAATGGGAAGTCCCTTTTGTAGTTAAGTCTTATAACAATGTACTCGGCCGAAGCTCGGCATAGCCCCCCGCTAGGGCATAATTAGAAAAATAATATATTAAAAAATTTTTTTACTTTATAATTTATTCGTTTACCATTTGATTTACATACATTGTTATATAGAACATTCAATTAAAAAATATTCCATACAATTAGACAAATATGATAATTGTTTGAATGTTCGTGTCCATATTTGACTGACTGACGTTAATTGACTTACGAATTACATAAAAATTTCAAATATTCAAAAAAAAGTAATTTTTCGAAAAAATCTGCAAAAGAAATTTCCAACTGAACCCAATGACAAAGATGACCTTGATTTCATACCTCAGCCACGGATGGTATATCCTTTTTTTTCAAAGAAGGACAAACATAATCGACATTCATTTTTTTGGCAAAAGTGCTCCTGTTTTGCTTAGTTGTTGAAGTCAAATTTATTTTTGTTAACAAATCCATCTTTGCTTTCATTTTCGTCCATTCTGTAAAAAAATCACTTTGATACTATTTGCAGCCTTTTCTGCCAAACTCTTGAAAACCTTAATATGTGCAAGTTCAGAAAAATATAAAAGTATGAACTTTGTGGTAAACAAAGGAGTCCGAAAATACTCTGAACACTAACGAAATTTCGCAAAAAAAGTTCTAAGAAATCGGGAAAACGATTACCTTTTCCTTAAACTTTTCCTGGTGTTTTTTTCAATGACTAAAATTATTTATAGAAATATAATTATTTCAATAACATCATAATAACTGTCAAGAATATGTTATTATTGATAAGCATTGCCTTCGGCGGAATTTAATTTCACATACCCTACTGGTTATGAATTTTATGAAGAACTTATTGAATATTTTTAATTAGTTTGAATTTTTTATCTAACGGGTTCAGAAAAATGTAATTGAAAAAAAATTACAATAGCGAAAACCTCTATGTAACCCTAAAGTATAAAATCAAATTTTTAAATTATTATTTACCTTCATTTTTAGTGAAGTCTTACAACTTATTAATTCATTCTGTGAAATTTCGAAATTTTTTACAGAACTTTTCTTCGATTGCAAAAAATTGTTCGACACAACTGGTCTTCATAAAATTTTAATAAGACTATTCAATAAAAAATAAAAACTTTATATATTTGTGAAATCGACTTTGAAAAATGCATAATTGGTTTAAGAGTTTTCAAATGTTATTGAATCATAGTCATATTTTATAAAATTTATAATCAATAAACAAAAAAGTATCATTACGTAGAATTCAATTCAGTTGACCATTTCGTATATAGCGTCCAAATGGAGGCTACATAAAACGTATTTTAATGTTGAAACTTTTCCAAATCTTACAGTCTTACAGTTACTGAACAATTAATAAATATCGTAAAGCCTTATTAAACTTACTGTAAAAAAGTACCAAGTTTTCAGAATCTTTTGAGAATTTGTGGAGTAGAACTTTTGTGGTTCTAAACCATTTTTCAATGTTTCGATTTACAATATTAAAGTAGATTTATGATATTCTAGAGACTAAATATGTTTAGCACAATTCCACGAGATTACAAAATATTTTTACAACTCTGGATAATATCAAGATTTAAGATAGTCTTAGAATGTTCTAGAACTTTTATGACATTTTTAGAGAATTCTAAAAAGTAAAGAAAGATTCTAGAAACTTCAAATATGTAGTATAAAGTTTCGATTGGTTCTAGAATATTTAGGAATTATCTCAGAAGTTTAGAACCGCTCTAGAATTTTCCACCTGTAGGAAGTACAATATGTTTGAAAGAGGCAATCCTAGAATATTAGAGAAAATTCTACAATGTTCTAGAATCTTTAGAAAGTTTTGGAAGACTTAATTAAGTCTACGCAATCTAGAAACTTTCTAACATATCAATATTAATATTATTAATATTATGTTAGTTCAGGTCTGCAGAGAGATATATATTTAATATCTTTGTGGAGAGCGATTCATCTGTAATTATTTGAAACTCTACAACTTGTACACCTGAATAAATATCAATATAAATATCAATTTCAAAAGTTAGGATGCTGATATTTTTTTCATTTAGTTTTTTATTTTGACGATATCACAAAATGATGTACCACATTTAGTCTCATTTTATGATACTTTTTTCATTACATAAAATTTCACTCTAGCCACAAATGAAAAAGCATATATAAATAAATTCTCAACAATCACTGAAATACTTATGTTTTTCATAAATCACTTCAACTTATTTTCAAAAATCCAGAAAAAGTATAGGAAAAAAAATCGTTTCAGGAAAGTTTAACTGGTTTTCTAATACACTATTCTCCAAGTCGTTCTCAGTTTGATACATGACTCGGAACATGTCGATTACGGAATCGCTTCTTTACTTACATACTTTCTCGAGTAACTGGAATTTTTATTATGAGGTTACGAAATTTCATTACATTTTCGAAAACTTCACGAATTTTTTATAAAAATTTCATCAAATTTCCAGTATTCATAGAATGGGCTAATTAAATGTAATGTATAACAACTTTTTTAATGAATAATTGCTTGATAAAAAATATTTTCATGGAAAACACCGTTTTTTACAAATAATTATTGTTTGATAAAAAGTTTCTCATCTTATTTTCATGATTATAGATGTTTTATAACAACTGAAAATTCTATACAATTTTTATAAGAAAATTCCCCAAAATTATTCTAAAATTTTTTAATTATATGAAAAAATCTCAAATTTTATTCAATGTTATGGAACTTCATAATCTGCTTATAAAAAACTCAGTTACTAGGGTAATTATTAATTTATAGAAAATTCAAATTCCAGCTAGATCACGGCGAATATTTAAAAATTGTTAATTTACAATAACGAGATTCATTTAAAAATCGATCATTCAGTTTAAAAAACAATTATTGAAAATAATTGTTTGATATAAACAAGTTTTCCATACAATTTTTATAAATTACCCTAGCTGTTTTATAATAACTGCAATTTCTATAAAATTTTTTTTAGAAAATTCCTCAAATTTCTTATAACATTTTTTCATTACATAAAAAAATATCAAATTTTATTGAATTTTATGGAATTCTTAATCTACTTATAAAAATCTCAGTTACTAGGGTAATATCAATTTATAGAAAATTCAAATTTAATTTAGCTGAATCACAGCGAGTATTGGAAAATTGTTGAATTACAAGAACGAGATTCATCAAAAAATATATCATTCAATTACAAGAAATAAATTGCCGAACATATATCGTGTAACATTTTAAACTTACCACCGAACGCAAGAAGTTGAACAACATGTGGCTCCCAAAAGCACGAGTCTGAACTCGAATTTTTTAAGATCCGTTTCATTCGCCTCGCACACTGCACTTCACATTTCGGCCAAAGAATTTCTATTTCCGTTTTTTTTTCGATTAAGTTATCTATCTGTTCGTTCGTATATTTATTTTTCAGAAAACAAATGTACCCAACAGCCAATACATTGTTTTCGTTCGTAAATTGCACCAGAAGGCACAAATTATTTTCGATAAGCGTTTGGTCAATTTTGTTATGTATTGTTTCCATGTTCAAATTATCTATACTTATGAAAAAAGTTCTCGAGAAATCCGGAAAAAACTTTGTAATAACGCGAAGTATACGCGTCGATGCACGTGGTGAAAATCAGCTTACGCAAAATGGAAATGAGTGAGAACGCGAGGTTATGTGAGATCGAATATCGATATAATTGTCTATCGACCCACGCGCAATCAACCACGTATAGACACGATCACCTGCAGACACCAACTCAGCTGCCCCCGCGCCCCCCGCAGACGACGACAACGCTCCTTCACAGCTGTACTTCGCTGTTCTTGTGTGTGTGACTGAGTGTGCAATACGTACAGTGTAAGGCATATAATACAGTGTTAGGATAGACACACATACACTGTTGGCACGTATATATTTTGTAAACAACAGTGAACTCGAAAATAAATTACTGTCGCAGTGACCATCATTGTTCAATAAATAAATGCATTGCTAAATCAAAAATTAAAGTGGTACGTAATTAGCTATATATATATACATAGTAACATATATATACATATATATATATATATAATTACATCTGCAAATTGCGCGGTTATCTGTTTACAATTAAATTATCATCTGATCCACAGTTAAATTGTCATCTGCTTACAATTAAATTGTCATCTGTTTACAATTGAATTGTCATATATATATCTGTTAATTAAATTGTAAAATTTTTGTAGTGATGTATTTATAAATGGATTATTGATAGTTTCGCGCTATTGAATAATTGCTGTAAACAGCATTTTTTGGCAGAACATTGCTAGAGATGAGTAAACGTGGTCCGTATTATAAATACTTAAAAGATCCAGATGTGTCTGTTCCGTTTACTACGATCAGAAGTCGAGCGGCCCGAGGTCAAAACTGTAGTGACCAAAATGTTAACATTATTGAGGATCAAAACGACCAACTTTATACAGAGGTAAAAATCATATAATTTTTAATACATGAATAAATATAAAGATCTGTGTAATATGATGTCAAACCATGATTTGTGGGAAACCGAATTTATGAACTTGACCGGTCGCGTCATGCTGAATAGCTACAGACATTGTGATTTTATAAAATATATGTGCAATTTTTTAGTTTTATTTTTTTAAATGGGAGGTGAAAGATGAGTTAACTGGTAAAACTCTCGAAAGGAAATCAAAATTTTACAAAATTGTGTAAAATTTTTATTTTCTTGCGAAAATTTTTAAATGATAAATAGAATATATGTTAACAACTTTCAATGAAATTTAACAACTGACCGTTAATTATCGACAAAATAATGTATCAAATAAATACATGGAGAATTAAATGAAATGTAGGTACATATAACTCAAGAAAATATTGACTTTTGCGAATAGGAAAATAATGGTTCTGGCAGCATACATGCTCAGCCTAGAGAAAACATGGAGATAAACGAAAATGATTCGCAACCTGAGGAAAATGTTACTCCAAATTGCTCCAGCGAAAGTGACAGTGAATTATCAGATCGTGATGAAGATGAGGCTTTACATGATGCTGAGGTATTGGAAATTCTGGGGGTGCATGGTTCGGTAATTGGCTTGGGGCGGATGGAGTTTGAAAAAATTGTATAATGTTCTAGAAACTTGTGTAAATTCCTGAAGTTTTGTTGAAAAATTTAGAGAGTTCTAGTATTTATGTTTCAGAAAATACTCAAGGTTCTTGATTATTCTAGAATCCTAAAATTATAGAGTTCTTTGAAAATTCTGTAAATTAGACGAAAGTCCTGGAATAATCTAAAAATTATTATAAAGCTCCAAAAAGTTCCAGAATATATTGTTGAAAGTTTTAAGTAGTTGTTAAAGTTTCTAGATAGTTGAAAAATCTTTCAGACAGTTCTTCAAAGTTCTTGAATATTTTTAAAAGTTTGAAAATATTATAGAATCATCCAAAAATTAGTAGAAGATGCTAGGAAATTCTAGACAGTTATAGAAAGTTGAAGAAACTCATAAAATTCTAGACACAGAATATATTCTGCAAACTTCTATAATATTTTCTACAGTGAACTTTTAAAATATTCTGGGAAGTTTGAGAGTATTTCCAAAGTAGTCCCAAATTCGAGAAAGTTTAAAAATTCTATGAAATTCCAAAAATTTGTACACCGACTAGAAATCTGGTACATTTTCTATTCATAAGTACTCAGTCTGGTACTCTTTCTGTTTGAAAGATTACCAGAAGATTTCTAGAAAGTTCTAAAAGTTTCTGATTATCTGACGACGTTCTACAACTTTTCACAATCGTTTGAAAAATTGTAAAAAATTCTGGAAAGTTTTACCACGTAGTTTAAAAATGGTAGGTAGTTTAAAAATGTTTCAGATGATTTTCATAGACTTAAGTTTTTCTACATTGTTTAAAAATTCTAGAAATTAGTGGACAAAAGTCCTTGAAAATTCTAGATTTTTATAGAAAGACAAAAAAGTCTCAGAAGACTGGTTTCCCTAATAATTTCTTTTTCTTATACTTCTGATTTCTATATTGCTCCTAAGTATCTTTATGAGGGTTTGGAATATCCCTGAGGTGTCCAAAAATTAAAAAAATATTATAAAGATATTCTAGAAAGTTCCGAAAATTAAAAGAATACTCTTTGAAAATTTTGGAAACTCCAGAAATTTATAGTGTTGAAAATAGTACCATGTAGACACTTAAAAGTTTTGGAATGTTCTAGACACTGCTAAGAACTTATTATTATTGAATTATTTCAAAAGGTTTTGAAATTTTCCAAAACCTTCTGAAGGATTGTAGAACAGTCTCACCAGTTCTAGCAGGTTAAAAAATTGCTAAGTGTTGTAGAAAATTTTGTGAAGTCTTGGAACATTGTAGCAGATTCTAGGTACTTCTGGAATATTTTAGATCGTTTTGAAGATTATTTCTTAGTTTTTCCAGTATATGTTTCAGGTATTTTAAAGTTTTTTTTTTAATTTCTGGAATTTAACAAAGTCCTTAAGAATTCTATGAATTTCTAAAAGTAAAAAAAACTCTCAAAATATTCTTGAAGGTATTAAAAAACTTCAATAAGATTTAAGAAAATTTTTTAATATTCCAAAAATTCTATTGAGATCCGGTGTTTTGAAGTAAGGTTCAAAAATATTGTAGAATTTTCCAAGCAGTAGTAAAAAAAATGCACTATATCATAGAAATTTTGAAAAGTTCAAACAAATTGTACAAGACTCTAGAAAGTTCCCTACACTACACTTCTGAAATATTTTAGAAAGATGTAGTCAGAAATTCTAAAAACATCGAAATTAAAAATGTTTCCATAAATTCTAGAAATTCGAGGGAAGAGTACTACAATATTCTAGTAGGTCCGGAAGTTCTAGAACATTCTCAAAGTTCTAAATATATTTAAGAAAGTTCAAAAAGTATTGTAGAATATTTACCAAAAAATAGTAGAAAAATGCAATATATTCTAAAAATTTTTTAAAGTTTAAAAAAATCCTACAGATTCTATAAAGTTCTTTAAACATTGAAATA
>JABFQI010000314.1:0-12312 GCA_022816925.1 Trichacis sp. ZL-2020 | reverse complement strand
GGCCTCTATTCTTCCGTCTATCTCCTTCTCGGGCGGCAGGAAAACCGGTGTGTGTTCCGTCCCAGCTTAAGACGACACGGAAGAGAAATCATGTTCCCTGCAGAGCGAAAAAGAGAGAGAGTCGGAAGAGGAGAGGACTAGAGAGAGACACTAGGTTTGTCTTCCGTGTTATCTTAAGAAGCCTGGAAAGGAATCCAGTGGCGTTCAAAACAAGTATGGTAGTGGGGGTACTGCTCGATCGCTGATTAGGAGAAGCGCTCTTATTGAGAAGCCTCTTATTGAGAAGCCCGACTGTATTTCTTATAAATTTAAGTGACACCTCGCTATTCAGGACATGCATACTAATCAGGGTATTTACCTTTCTACATGTTTTCGTACTTTGGAAAAACGTAATTTTGCATTTCGAATAAAAATTTTCATAAACAAATTTTTTTCAGAATTGACATGAAAACAATTCTCCCTTTTAAATATAGTTGAATTTTTTAATTCAAGCATCGATATAAATACAGAGGTTATTAATGTGCTTGAATCAAATAAACTGAACTTATAATAAATGTTTGATCGCAGGTAGGAGAGACCGGAAACGTGTATCCTGTAAATACAGTGTAATGCGCCCGCAAGATGTTCGCCGCTTTCTTTATGTTCTCATCGGCCAATCAACTCTATCCAGTCGAATAGACGCAATCATTGGTCGGTAACTCAGAAGTGATCGACGTGCGGCGAAAGGCCGAAAAAACTTGGAAATGCGCCTGGTCAATAGGGTTCGCTCACGATCCTTTGCAAAAAATCTTGATCCCCGTAACTGCTGCTCACCGCTCCTCTGTTCAAATTAGGCTAGTTCGAATTTCCTGCACTCTCGAATTTTTGATGGTCACTCAAGGAACCCCCTCCCTCCTCTCATTCTTTTCCTATTGAGTCAATTCCAAACGACAAATGTCCGTCGTAGTATTTTTATTCCACACAATTCTAATTGTTGGGTTGATTTTTATACAAATTTTTGCTTCGCGTGTGGACATGTTCTCCAGGCGATCGTCATCATTGTTGCTTTGAAAAATTGAGTGCAAAAAAATCGAGAAAAGAAGTAACTAGGAGTTGTAACCAGCGATTGACGCGAAACTAGTCTTTCTAACGCTGCGTGCGATATATCTTTACCGGAGTGCAATTCTGACGAGTGGAAGCTGGATTATGATAGCTTGATCATAATTTTTTTTTGTTAAGGCGTCGCGTTTTTACGTAAGAAATATTTTTTCACGTTGCGCCTTTCAGTGATTATTATGCGTTTTTTTAAACAAAAAAAAACCCTAGTGATCATGTAAATTTTATTAGTTTTATATTAATCGCAATCTTTTATTAGTCGCTTTTATTAAACGTTTGAACGTCGAAGCAATCTTGATATTTGTTTTCTTTTTTTAGAGTTGAATACTTTTAAGCATGTTTATTTTTTTTTTCGTTTACATCCATATAGGAAGTAATTAAAAATATATGGACATTGTTGATTGAGCGAACCTTGTACATATCAGCATATTTAAGTTATTTATTATTGTAATTGCGAGTGCATCAGAATCATGATGAATGGACGATTCAAGTATTTCTCGATGCCGTTCGTTTCCACCGAGCATTTTATGGCACTTTTGTTTCAACTTATCATTATTTTCATACTTGTTAGCATTAAAAATAATTATATATCTTTACTCGTTTTTTAGTTTTCTTACCCGAGTTTCTTTGCATGCGTTTTTACCCTTTTATCATCAACGACGTTTTCACCTTGAGTTAGAATTCATGTTTTTATTTTCAACATTTTTACGAGTAATTTCATTCCTTTGACTGATTTTATTGTACGCTAATAACGTAGTTTACTAAAGTGAACCTTTACCTCAGCAACTTGCAGATACATGCAACTGCATGAACGTTACAGAATGTTATTCTTCGGAATGCATTTTTTTTTAGAAAAAAAATGCGTATTTTTGTATTATACAGGTCTAGGGTTCCTTGACGTCGTTAGTACATTATGATTACAATTAATATAAACTTGTTTTACGAAATGCGTGCACCAAGCTTTTGGAATGCATCGCTTCAAAATGATACTTTCACGGTTGAAACGTACGATTTCACCAAACATTGAAATCGGTGCTTTGTAATGGAAAAATGCAAGGGAAAAGAATTGTTTTCTCTCGCATCGCGAGTGCATGCTGCATCCGTTTTTTGGTATAGCAAGAATATAATATTTTTCCATCTATTTTTGTACCTACCAAATTTATACGTTCCAATTATTTTTATAGCAGTAACGTAGACACAGAAATCGTATTATTTTTAGAAAAACAATTACATAAACTGGAATTCTTGTTGTTTTCATTTTTCATTAACGAATTTTAAAAGTAATTAAGTAATTGAATACAGAATCACGCGGTCGATGAACAATCAGCACGCACAGAACGTGGATTTGTTTTGTTTGCGTTGATTTTGCTCTTGAACGAACCCACTGCTCAAATTTACACGTTTTAAACGAATTAATGTAATCGTTATAATCACAAGTTTCCTTCTGCATTTTCAATTTCGTCTTCAACTCGAGCTTATTCCCGCATGGCATCCACCTGGCAAAATCAGTTTCATACTCGAATGTGTGTTGTATTTCCATGCCACAACTACCGAGGTTACTGGAGGGTACGCAACATTTCCTCCGACTTTCGTAACTTGTGCACTTGTCACGTTTGTTTTTCTTCCCCAATTGCTTGATAGTTGTAACGTTTAATCGTGAAAAAATATTTCAAATCTTGTCAGTGGTATTTTTTATAGACTTGGTGTTTTCACAAATGTAATATGAATCTGTTGAATCTTTAAAATTTTGGAAATATTCGTTCATCATTCATTTCCCTCGCTTTGTCTCGATATGTATATTGATGTGCGTGGTTATTATTATAGGAGAAACGAAAGTTTATACATATATAAATATTATAAATATATAAACAATATTTAATGACTTATTGTATTAAGATAACTGGACAATATTACATGTATCACTGTATTCCATCGAAACAAACTGTAACAATCTGTATACTCTCATTGCGAGGCAAATTATCCTGTGAATTCCCAGAGCTTGTGGAACGTCACGTTGACTTTCAGACAAATCAACTATGTAATATTATTTTTATTCGAGAAAATGATTCAATCAAAATTACTAAAATTTCGAAAATGAAAAGCATCACTGTTATTTAGTTGTAGTTGTGTATACACTGTTGAACACTGGGAAAACCAAGATTCGCGCGGTTGGTACAATTATTCGGAAATCAAATTTTCCGTCTTCTCGCTCAATCTCTGTCTTGTAAAAATACAGTAAATTTTTTGAATCCAAAAAAGTTTTCATCCGTTCTCAATTTGATTGCATCAAATGCATGTTAGTCCTTGAAAAGGAACTGGGACAACAAATTATTGAAATTTGAATTTTCTGTCATTGAATGTTCAAAAGGTTAAACATGATATATTCAAGTTGAATCTTGAAATAGTTGGATTGCATTTTTTGACAGATTTTTTCTTATCTATTTTTTGGTGCGAGATTGTTACTCTAATCCCAACTTGGAGGATCTTCGTATCGCGGTTTGATTTCTGAATGACGGATGTGTAACTATGCTTATATGTATATCGTGTATAGACGTTAAAGAGCGTAGATGTATATGAATATAGATGTACTCGTTCGTTGGCTATTTATAGAAGACCCCGCTTTATCACGTAAAAATTAGTCGTTATCTTCAGACGCTGAATCGAAAGGAATATCAGATGAATGGTTCATCAGCAAGTTATATCATAAAGCGCCCGCGGAAGTGTATAAATATTGAAAGATTATAAGCGATGGCCCGTCGATCGCGTGTATTTTCGATTACTCGTATATAAACTCTATCGAAATGAAAGCCTTTTAAATTGTACAAGAGCGTAGTCGATGTACAGCGTATAGTATTTTGCCGTAAACTCGGCATCGCGCAGAATTGTAGAGTAAGTCTAGGGTAAAAGTTGTATCAACATTAGCGAAAGCTCGCGGAATGGAAAGCTCTGCAGACGGCCAAAGGAAACGAGTCGATTTCGAGTCCCGCGGTTCACGAGTTGATGATTTCATTTTTGTAATAAAGAGGAGTAACACTGTAGGGAAGAGAAGATGAAAAATTGTCGCTTTCGACGCTAAAAAGTATTTTGAGAAGAGCGAATTGTAGCGAAATTTTATAAAGAGTATATATTATTTTTATACCTATTCCAAACATATTCGTAGAGGAACATCAATTTCGGCTCGTTTTCTTGGGTCGCAAGACAAATTTATAGTCTAGCTGCAATTATGGAGACGTTATGCAGTTTTTCTTTCGATAGTGCTATCTTTTGTCCAGGAATCAAAGACGAAAAATAAGCAAAGCGTACGACGCGTGCAAACACTGGGCGAAAACCAATGGACATTCCAGTCAATTTTTCATTTGATCGTCAACATATAGTTGTGAAACTAGAAGACTTTACGATGTAGTTGCAAGTTCTCGAGCGCAAATGCCTAAAGCCGAGTTTAAGTGATTCTTAGTTGTGTAAAAAATAAAAATAACCGCGACTGTATATGTGCGTGCAACTTATTATCGTTGCCGTTGTTATTGATTTTGTTTCACGACAAAACCAACAACGATAAGCAATTGGTTGCGCGAAAATGTTGGATGACAGTCGCCACTTGCAATCATTGTTACGATTATTCTTATTCTCATTTCTATTATATTATTGTATTACTATATCATTATTGTAATAATTATTGATGGTACACGATACAAATATGTTGTAACGTTTCCATGTAGTTAATCAAAAAGCGTTTAATAGAGTATTTATTGAAATCATCAAGTATTTTTCTTTTTCATTCCTTAAACTGTTTTCCTGATAATAGATACACGCGAATTCAACATAAATTTTATTCTTTTTTTACACTCTACAAATTGTAAAACATGAACAAATTATCATTTGACCTCCCTTCAGTGAATGGTGTTTTGAAATTGTAGGTAAGATTGAATATTCAAATTGATCGGTACGTTTTCCACGTCTACTCGCTCCGAACACATTGGACAAATGTTCCCAGATTGTATGATCCTTGAAAAAATTTCAAGTCAATTATTTATATAAAAAATTCGATTTCTGATATTTTTACCTGATAAACTCGCTTCTTATCGCTGGAAAATCGCACTGTGGACAAGCTGTGAAGTCGTTCTCAATTATGTGTCGTCCCTGTGAAAAATAAGTACGAGATTAATGTAAGTTAACGTTGATTCCATATGCAAAGTTGTAACTCACCGTCGCTATACAAAAAGGTATAGTGTTTTTGCAATTGTCACAAGTGACTTCGGTTTCGAAAATTCGACTTTTGCAATACGGACAGGGCGTCAGCTCCGGATCTTCAGCTTTACTGTCGATTGATTTGGGCGGTTTTCGTACGATGGCTTCTATTTTTTTACTGTATTTTGCATCGATTTGCGTCCTGTACTCGGGGCGCATCAAAATCGCCGCGAAATTGAAAGCCGCTTTCTTAAATCCTGCTCGGTGACACTCTATCACTGTTGACGTCAAAATGGGAACAATGTCTGCAAGTACACAATTAAATGGATATCAACTTACAATTTAAATAGTAATAAGATTGCCAATGTCTAGTTGAAGATGACTTGAAAATTGACAAAATTAAATTGGAAGCAACAATCAACAAATAAAGAGAGCTGACTTTCAAAAACTCGCAAACGTCGGAAATCGTCCCAAAAACGCATTGTATGATTTATTTTATATTTCAATCATGGTATGTTTTATTAATTAGTTATTTAATAAAAAATCATCTTCGCGTCCTGCTCCATGAAAATTATAAATTTTAGTCGATACAGTGTGTTTATAATTTTGATGTACAAGACAAGGTAATGATTTTTCATCACATAATTAATCAAACTAACCATAATTGAAATATAACATAGACCATATAATGCGTTTTCGGGACGATTTCCGAACTTTGAGAGTTTTTGAGAGTTTTTAAAAGCCAGCTCTCTGAAACTCTCATGGCACCTTTATGAGCAAGAATAAGTCAAGTTGTCTTTTGACTACACAAATTCAGCAAATTTCTGTATATTTTATGATTACTGATATTAAAGTTGACAAATATTATGATACTTATGCAGTGGGGAAACGAGGAGTTTTTTTCGAGGAGGAATCATTTGCGAAAATTGTTCCGTATAATATAGACATAAAAATCATATTTTTGGAAACCTTTGTGGCATTACTATTTTTCATGCATTTCAAAATCTCACATGTATAATTATTTGTGGAATATAAAAATTGCGCCATAATCGAACAAGTTTATCGCGAACATAAAAAAAATTCATAAAATCATTAGATGTGATCCAAGCTTTGCAAATAGTTCGATAATTTCCTCGGGGTTCGCTTCAATATCATGATAAATATGTCGAAAATTGGTTGGGAAATGTTTTAAAATGAATTTTTCTACACGACTCAATGTTTAAAATATTTCCAGACTGCTGTTTTACAAAAATACTCACGAAGAGAAAATCAAAATCACATAGAAAAATATCATTTGGTTGTTTAAGAAAAGAATTGCTCTATATTTTCTATTTAAGAGTCCGATACGTTGTTTTACTGATGTTTTTATGATGTAGCATTTTAATACTAGTAATTACTAAAATTTAATAAAATCACATTCAAAATTATATTAAAAAATCAATTAATCGAATATAAAATATCAATTTACCGAAATTTAAATATGTGCAAGTTGAAATGAATTTTTTAAATTAAAATCTAAATAATATAACTACCAAATTTTGGACTTCATAAATCCAGAAATTTATAAGTGAAACATGGAAAATGTAACAAGGGACCGTTCACATATCATGTCACACTTTTTCATATGTGTGTCTTTTTCTTGCGAGTTCTGAATGATATTTGTGTCTCCGTCTATTAGTGTGACGTGATATGTGAATGGCCCCCAATTGAATTTTCAAAGAAACTACTTTTGGAAATAAAATAAGAAAACTCAAATTATTCAGACAAAATTGAAGAATTCTCAGAATTTTGAAATTTTAATTGAAAATTAAAAATTTGAGTATTTGAAATTCGTATTCGCAAACTAAAAAAAAACATCTTGAGAATATGAAAATCCGAAAGTTAAAACTTGAAAAATTTTTTAATCGAAAAATTGGGCAATAAAATAAGAAAAATTTTCAATTTAAAAATTGAAGGGACCACCCTGCTCGTTTCAAGTGAGTAAAAAACACAAAATTTCATAAACAGAAATTGTAACGCAAATTCGATGTAAACAGGCTTCTCTGGAAACATAAACTTTATGTCTAGCGAAAAATTGATAGCGCGGTAAAATTAAGCGATTCATTATTAGAGAAAAACTCTCAAAACTCTCACCGAAATAATCAACATTACCTCGAGCGTTTTATATTTATCAAAACTTTTTATACATGAAATTGCCACTAATTTACAGCGCTCCGATTAGAGGGGTTTAAATAAATTAAAAATAACCATCAATCGCAGCGTTGAAAATTTGTGGAAAATGTCAGCTGTTTGAAGATTTGATGAATGGAAATCGCTGTGGTAATGTTTTTGTTTCCTTTCCAGGGGGGGGGGGGATATCACCAATCCCCCCTCCCCCCTCCCTCGATCTGCTTCTATATTTATGTATATAGGGTATTTCAAATTGTCAAGCAGTCAAAAAACTCAATATTCCATAAAAGATTGCTTTTTTTAGAAGTTGCATTTCTTGAAAGAAAGCCTAAAGAATTTCTCAAATTTTTTTCAACTATAACATGCCAAGATATGATTTCATGTAAGCATATAATCCTAAAAATGAAGCTGTATTTTGGAAAAAAATTTTTTTCAAACATTTTAGAATTCACTTCAAGATAGAAAAGCTTGATTCAAAAAATTTTTCAACTTTTTGAATTTTATAGAAAAAATATAAAATGATAATTTGCTTAGAACTTTTTTTGCGATGGATTTGTCAATTAATTTGGTTAATCAGTGAGATGATAAATCGATAAATCTCATATCATAAACGTAATAATAATTTTGACAAATATTTCTAAAAATATGCTTAAAAATTCATGATAAAAATTTGATAACTTCTTGCTCTCGATATACACTAGAAACTCCTTTTCCTTACAATTCGCTTCATTTACACTGACAAGTTTCGCATTGATTACATTCTTCTCACTTCCCTTATTCCCACTTCAGTGCTCGCAACGCGAGAACGTCCGACTTTCGGACACGCGCGAGCCTTGTTATAAGACGTGAAAGGGGTGGAGGAGAATGTAAGTATTTCAATTGTTTACCATTCGTTTGACTTCGAGTCATGTAAGTATTTCGGAGTTCTTGTGTACTAGGGGGCCATGTCCCTTGCGGGGCATGTATGTGCTTCGTGCACCAAACCCCAATTTTTTAAAATTGATTCCACAAAACTAGGAAAAAAACTTTGTGCCACATCTGCATCCCTCGACACCGCCCCAACCACCGTCGTGCCTGTCAGTTGAGACCACTTCCCGCCCCCTACTCTTTCCCAATCTTCAAAGATCGACACCGACACCGACCGAAACCATACCAGCCACTGTTAAGGGGCGGGGAGGGGAGGGGAGGGAGTCCTGCTGACTGACGCGGCGGAGGCGGTGTTGGCGGCGACGGGGGCGGGAAGTTTCTTTATTAATAAATATATTAATATATGTACATGATATAATATAATATATCTCTTATGGAGAGATATACGTGTATTTTTCAATCAACTTGGCTTTTTATGAGAGAAAAGTTATTTTTAGAGCTATAAATATTCAAACTTTTCAAAAAATGACTTACTTACATTAAAATTTGTCTACTGTTCAAGTTTTATTAACTTCTCAGTTGTATCACGGTAAATTTGGGATCGACAAAAAATTGTTCGAATTTTTGTTTGAAAATAAATTGTGTTGCAAGGAAAAAATGTGAATAGCAAAACCAAAAGAAAATTAAAAACTGCATTTAAACATGGAATAGAATGAAAATTTATCATTATGAATAATTTTGGGAAAATAACTGGAAATGGAAGATATTTCCGGAAATTACTTCATGAAGTTGAAAATTTTTCTTTCAACTTTTCATGTTCAGGTAAATTAAGCATTTTTTATAAAGTCAACTTTTAAAATCATAATTAATGTTATTGATTTTGTCGGATAAACATCCAAACTGGATCAAAAAATATTCACTCTATTTATAGCAATCAAGTTTTTTGACAAGAGAAAACTTTTTATTAAATGCCCAATCTTACAAGTTAATAATTTAAAACTCACGGGACGGAAATTTCGAAATATTATTGGCGACTCTAATAAGCATCCTTGCGCCGCGAAGATGATCGTTTCTCTTGACGTGAAGTCGCACTAGAATGTAAGAGTGCAACAGGTTCATGTTGTTCTGCATCTCTGACGGAATATTAATGTTGTTTCGTTTCAGTTCTTGGTACATTCCAAACAAAACATCATGGGCGTTTCGATAGTTGCCTGAAAAACGATTCAGAAAATTTTGTTTCTGATGTTTACTGGAAATTTTTTCCAAAAATAGAATACGAACCGTTAATTTGTTCCTCGTTTGCTATAATAATTGCAGTCTTTGCCGCATCTCGGTATTGTTTTCGTGCCATGTACAAACGAAACAAATATTTTGGATCCTGAAATATATTAGAAACATGAACATTGTTTTTTCTGCATTAAATAAAATCTTATACTCAATGACTTTCTAAGCTTTTGAAAATAATATCTTCATATTTTTATAGTATAGATATTCGAAAATTAATAAAAATAAGTGAGATATCTTCAGAATTTTCATGCTCATTTCATTTAAAAAATTCCACATCAATTATGAAATTTTTCAGTGGTTTTCTGTAGGGACGGTAAAACTATCAGTAACTACTAATAGTTATCAGTAAAAAGGAATATCACTAACTATCAGTAAGCAACTTCACATTACGATAGTTTCTGATATTTTTAGGAAAACAAGCACGTTTCATTACGATTTCTGACAAAAGATCTCGTTCAAGAGCATTTTATAGTTGCTCAATCGGTAAGATAGAAATTTGCACCGTTTTTAATTTTTTATAATTTTTAGAAGCTTTTTTTGTAGAAATCAACCTCAGTACTACTCTTTGTGATTGACTGCATCTGTCTGAAGTGAAAACAATAAACTTTAATAAATATATTTATCCATAAGTTTTTCATCAAAGTTTATTTTTTTCATTTCGGTCAGATACAGTCAATCACAAAGATAGTTCTGAAGCCAATTTATTAAAAAATAAGGCTTCTGAAAATTATAAAAAATGAAAGACTGTGGAAATTTCTACTTTACCGATTGATAAACTACAGAATGCTCTTAATGTTCACTCATATCCACTTAAAATTTACTCAATATCCACATGGCATGAGGATAGACAAATTAATTTATAATACTTTTTAAATCATTACAGTATGGATCGATATGTATAAAATGCGTTGAAATGAATTTAAACGTGTTGAATTGAATCGCAATGAAAATTGTGAAAAGTAGAAAAAGAGTCGACCCGCGCTTTCCAGGCCGGAACTGGCGCGCACCCGTTTCAAAGGCGCGCTATTCGAGCAGGTTCCGCAAACATGGCCTGGACCAGTTCCCGGATCGGCCGAGAAAAATGGCCGATCCGTCAAATGCGCTCACCCACTTTCGAGAAATGAGCCCAACGTTCGACTTTTTTTCGTATCCCTCTTCCTTCATTTTCTATCGCACGTTCGAAAGTGCCGGCTTTTCTTATATAATATTTTGTAACTCTCTTTACCGCCTTTCCCGTCCTGCGATTTCAGATTTTACTCGAAGATTTCATATCCGAAATTCAAACAGCATTTTTTGTAATCGTCAATATGAAAATAAATAATTATCATACTATATTTTTCTCTTTCTTATTTTGAATGTCTGGGAAAGGAACGAAACGATTTTGTAAAGTTAAAAGATCTTATTGCGTCGTCGAGAAATTTTCAAAAAGTTATCTGTATGTCATGAATTTTTGAATCTCGATACCGCGTCTGTAACCTTTAAATTTTATACGAAAGCAAAAAAAAGAAATACTTATAATCAGTATTTAAAATACCTACTCAAAAATGACTTCGCTTAGAAAAATGCTGCTATTCAGTACAAAAATACTAATCATCAGTAGCCGAATTCCGAATAAAAGTAGGATGCGCTGGGGTGGAGTGGTTCGGGTTTCTATGTTTCCCAATAAAAGTGACAAAATTGAATTTTGATCAGTTGAATGTTCTAATCCTTAGTGGATCTCAAACTCTAACTTTCGATTACTACAGATTTTCAAAATACTAATTTACAAGAAAAATATAGCCATTTTTGAAACATCATTGTTTTTGGACTTTTTAAAAATCGTGGGGTGGAATGGTTCACCCGCAAAATTTGGCCAGAAAATATATAAATATGACCTCAAATTGCTTTATATGTTTCATCAAGACTTCTAAAAAGTGAATACATGAAAATATTGAACATGAATTAGAACATGCATTAACGTTTTAATGAAAAATAATCGATTTTCAATTTAATTCAATTTATTGTTTATTTGCGACTTATAAATGACAAATTTATTTTTAAAAAAATTAATTGAGTCAATTGAAAGAACCACTCCATCCCACAAAAAATGAACCACTCCACCCCACTGGCGCCATTTCACAGATATTGAGTTTATATGATCGACAGTTGTTAGATACAAAACAATTTGTTTTTAAATTAGCTCGGCAATTACCAAACTAATACGAAAGATATACTTACCTTATTAAATCACCTGAAAATTCATTTTTATTGCGCTTTATTTCAACATTTCGAAAAACTTTTGGAATTTTTTTCTAGGACATGTTTGAGAGAGCGTCTTAAGACAAGTTTGAGAAGATTCTTTGTAGTCAATCAAGTTTTCCGTGTTCCTAAAAATGTTTGAAATATTTTCTAATATTCTGAAAAGCTTATAAATGATAAAGTGGCTTCTGCAAAATTTTGTGATATTTTAAAAGGTTCTAAAATGTTCTGGAAGTTATTAGAATATCATACCCATTGAAAAAAATTTTCCTTATGCCAGCATTGACAAAGGGCGCAGTACTGCGCCAGTATTGGCTCGACGGTACTGGGTAATATTCACTGAGCCAGTACTGGTCATGATACTATTTCAGTACTCCGTCAGTGCTGTCTGGCATTTACTGACTTAATTCTGGCTATCACGTGTGTTTAGTACATTGTCGTTGCTGGTAAGCAATAGTTGGCCCAGTACTA
>JABFQI010000313.1:0-12317 GCA_022816925.1 Trichacis sp. ZL-2020 | reverse complement strand
ACCTTGATCAATTTCGGTATTTTCTGGTACCCACGCCCTTTTCCGACCACGACCCTGCTTAAACAAATCCTCATCAAAATTTGCAAAAATTAATTGAGTTCCGATTCGCGTGTATTGTACATCAGATGCTTCTGTATAGGGACGGCCAAACAGCACGTCAAATGTTTGCGCGGTATCCGGCAAAACTGTAAAGCTCACATTGCGCGGTCTAACGTTTTCCGAAGTCACAACTTTTTCTATTCGTCCTAACGAATTTATCTCGGTATTCCCTAAATCGCCTAACTTCATGACGCTTCGCTCTACTTCCCATCCTTCCCGCACTACCACCGACGCTCGCATTGTGCAGACAGAGGATCCCATATCCACAAACGCATCTATCCACACATCTCCGATTTTAATTTTTCGAACGAAACGTGACAAAGTAGAATCCGCGACACCATTTTCTACAGCATTAATTTCCGCGTGACCGATTTCCGAAGTTCGTTTATCGCAACGCGACGCAATGTGCCCTTCGTGCTTACACAAGTAACAAATAATTTCACGACGCGCTTTATTACATTCGCGTGTAAAATGTCCGGGCTCCGAACGATTATAACAAATACCTGGATTTCCTTTATTCACATTCGACGCATACCGTTGTCCCTCTCGCAGAACACTGCTCCTTGAAGTTTGCGTCGTCTGCGTCGTGTCTCCACCATTTCCACTCCTAGTGCTCGTGGCACCACCACTCGAACCACTGCTGAACTCTCCCATCCGTCCCGCGTCGCGCTCCCGTTGGGGGCTTTGCGCCTGATTCCCACGGAGGCGTTCTCCACCAATCCTCGCTCGCCGCGCCGTCTCAATCGCCTCGTACTCAACCGCGGCTTCCAAGATGGCGTCCGGGGAATTGAAATCCCGATACAAAATATAATCGGCGGCGTTGCGGGACCACAAACCGTTGGCTATGACCCGCTTCATGGCTGGCACGTCCATTTTCAGGGTTGAACATTTCCAAATTTTATCGAGGATATATGCGCGCACATTTTCGCGAGATCCTTGCACTTTCGCTTCCATTTTTCGCACCATCTCAACCACATCTCGCTCCCGCATGAACGTTTTTTTGAACGCGGTCACAAATGTTTTCCAATTCACCATATCCGTTGCGTGGGCAATTACCCACTTCATGGCGTCTCCGCGTAATTGAGCGCGCGCGACACTGTAAACCGTTATATCGCTCCAACCGCACGTCGTCCTCGTGTATTCGGTTTCCATGAACCACGCCCGCGCCTCCTCGAACGATTCCATACCATGAAATTCCCTCATCACGGTTCTGGGATCCCCGAAGTTGATTGAAAAAACTCCCCCTCCCTCCGTTGATTTTGGGGATGCGCGCGACAAATTTTGCAACACGCTCTGTTGGTTTTCCAGAACTCGCGAAACTGCCAACAATGCCAACGAAATCGGGTCGCCAGGTTGACCCACACCCGTAGTATTTATGGGGGTCGATGTATGAGCTGCTCTGGCATTCTCGTTCCGTAATGCCTGCGTTTCGCGTTCGTACATTTCGCGTTCTTCCGCCTTTCGCGTTTTTTGCCTCTCTATTTCGGCTAAAGCCTGGTCCAACTCATTATTACCCCCGGAAGATTCTTTTGGTCGATTTTGAGGCATAGTTCGTTGGAAACGATCGGAAGTCTAATCCAAGGAATACTCCAAATTCCCAATATGGCCGCCGCTTCTCGTCTCGTGCTCAATGGCGTCACTCTAATTCGTCGCAATTTCACCGGGTGGACTTTTAGGGTAATTATGCCACTTCTGATTTTGTTACAAAACTCGTAACTGGATGAGGTGAACACAAGAAAAGACATAGTCTAACTAGATTATTTGAAATAGATGGGACGGGATAGGACGGGATCGGGAGACATGGCGCGCGCGTTCATCCCTTCTCTCTTTCTCTTTTTCGCAGCTAGCTGCCCTCGACACAACCAATCCCGCGTCCTCGACTCAACTGCCGACTTCTCGCTTCTCGTGCTTCCTTGCACGTTACAACTTGGCTAGGCGGAGCCACCGGCGTCACACACACATACATGCGCTCTCCCCACTTATATAATTTATTCTTTAACAATCGGCCATCCTACATTGGTTTGGTCCTCCAAACCCTTGAGATAAAAACATTTATTATATATATACAATTTTTCAAAACCATACAAATTGTATTTTACAAAATCTTTCAAGTACGCTGGTTTTCACGAAACTCTTTTTCCGTGTACAGGATTTATTTTTGTCGGTTTCTTCGGTTCTTTGTTTTCCGTGTTCCTCATCGCATTCATTTTTCTCGGGCTAACTTTCCCCTCGTCCCCATCGTCATTTTCATTCTCGGCCTCGCGTTCGTCCTCACTCTCATCCAATTCATTTCGACGCCATATTTTTAACTGGTTTACATTTGCAGTTGTTTCATATCCCCGCCCTCTTGATTCGCTCAATTTCCGCACCCTGTATGTGTCACCAAAACTTTTGCTTATTACAACTAAAGGTTCCGTGTAAGACGCTTGAAATTTCGTCGACTCACCAGTCGCAACTGGGTTCCTTTTTATGAAAACAATGTCACCGATCTGATATTTTACCCTAGTGTTGCGATTTTTGTCAAACCGATTTTCGTTCTTTTCCTGAGTCGTGACAATGCTTTCACGAATCTGCTTTTGAATCTCGACAGGATTTTCATAACTCTCACACTGACTTTACACTTCGCGAAGATTTTCTTCATCAAACCGGGGTGTATACTCTAACAGCGCTTCGAACGTCGTTTTTTCGGTAACAACACATGCACTCGCATTCAAGTCTTGTTCAATCTTTGCAACATACCTATACCAACATTTTTCTACTCCAAATTCCGTAGCAATCTTCATAATAGGAATTACTGTGGAATTTAGACGTTCAATTTGTCCATTCGCTTGAGGATGGCGACTCGAGTTTAATGTTTGTTTTATACAGTACTTTTCGCAAAATTCTTGGAAAACGCACGAAGTAAAAGCAGTTCCACGGTCCGTAATTAGCCTCAAAGGCGCGCCAAATCGATTCACAAATTTCTCGACTTTCTTAACCGTCAAACTACCCGTTACATTTCTGACCGGAAATAACACGACATACTTTGTTAAATTATCAATAAAGCCCAGGACGTAACGATTTTTCTTATTCGTTTCCGGAAAGGGTCCAACATGGTCCACGTGCACGATTTCGAAAGGTCTGTTTCCCGGGGGTATCGGATGCAACTCTCCCGCTGCTCTGCTTACTTTATTCTTGGCACGAATGCAACTAAAACAGTTTCTAATGTGCACCCTCACATAACGATTTAATCCCGGGAAATAAAAATACTTTCTTATTCTTGCAACTGTTTTGTCAATGCCAAAATGGCTGTTCAAGTCATGATAACGGATGACCAGCGACTTTCGCATTGTCTTTGGCACTACATATTTCAACATCCCCTCTTTTTCTTTGAAATGTAAAATACCGTTAATCAACACAAATTTCTGAACTTCATTTTTCTCTTCTTCAGATCTGCTAGATTCGTCTTTTTGTAAAATAGTAACCAACTCACTGACAAAAGGGTACTTTCTTTGAAATATTAACAATTCATCTTCTTCTGTTTGGATTTGCATTACAAGTAAAGCTTCTTCAGCGGAGTTTTCCACGGGTGCTATGGACAACGCATCCGCGTGCTGCATCAATTTCCCCCCCCCCCCCTCTAGTAGAAAGATACATGAATGCTGATAATTAAGCAGTAAAATAAGGAGTTACGAGGATGGACATGTCTAGTGGGTTTTTTAGTTTGAGGCTCTTCAGGAGGGCAACATGCATGTGGAAAAAGTACAGGACGCCGTGTCCAACGAGGCCAAGGAATCAAATGAGATGCACGAATTGCTAAACCCGGTTGGTTTTGTAAAACCTCATGACGTGTCGTAATTGATAATAATAATTACCTACTAATTGGAACATTCGATCCTTGCGAGTTTTCAGATTCGAAAACCGAGGGGTTAATTACTTATGGAAGATTAAAAATATTAATAAATATTGTTATATTAGGTTGATTTTCATATTGTCAAAATAACAACTTTTAAATGTTGACTGCTATCTGTCAAGTACGAAATGTCATTTAAGTGTCAGTTGATACTTGGTGATTAATATTTGAGACTTGACAGTTGATAGTTTTAGATTTTGACACTTGACACTTTGACTTTTGAAAACTCACACTGACAATTGATATTTGGCAGTTTGATACTTGGCAGTTGACAGTTTGACACCTAAAAGTTGACAGTGACAATTGGTATTTAACATTCAACGGTTGGTACTTAAAGTTGAGACTTGGCAGTTTCAAGTTTTGACACTTGACAGTTGAAAATTTTGGCACTTGACAGTTTATCATTTGACCGTTTTAGATTTCGACACTTTATACTTTGACTTTTAACAGATTGACGCTTGAATTTTGAAAGTTTACATTGACAATTGGCACTTGACAGTTTGATACTTGGAATTTGAGAGTTGACACTTGACAGTTAGACACTTCAAATACAAAAAATCACATTTAACAAATTGACACTCGACATTCGAAAGATGACACTTAATATATTACCATTTTGACACTTGTATCTTGACAGTTTGACACCTGATAATTGCGAATTAACACTTGACAGTTTGACATTATAACAGTCGACACTTTGTCACTCAAAATTTGTAAATGACAATTAAAAGTTTACATTTGACAGCAAGACACTTGGAACTTGATTGTTTGGCACTTGATATTTAAAGTTGACACTTGACAGTTTTACACTTTCAATTTAAAAGTTGACATTTGGAAATTGGTACTTAACAATTGACAGTTTAACGTTTTGTTAATTAAAATTTTGACATTCAACATTTTTAATTGACTCGGAAAAATTGACTCTTGACAACATGAAATTTGACATTCAAAAGTCGACACTTGAAACTTGACAGTTTGGCATTTGGCATTCGAAAGTTGACAGTTTTACATTTGAAATTCGAAAGTTGATAGTTTACACTTGATATTTTGACAGTTTATCACTCAAATTTGAAACTTGACATTTTGACACTTGACATTTGACACTTAGCATTCCGACAGTTTAGCACTTGACGTTCGAAAGTTGACCGTTTGACACTTGATATTTTGACAGTTTATCACTTAAAGTTGAAACTTGACATTTTGACACTTGACACTTAGCATTCCGAAAGTTTAGCATTTGACGTTCGAAAGTTGACAGTTTTACACTTGATATTTTGACAATTTATCACTTAAAGTTGAAACTTGACAGTTTGACACTTGACACTTAGCATTCTGACAGTTTAGCACTTGACATTCGAAAGTTGAATGTTTGACACTTGACATTTTGACAGTTTATATCTTAAAACTGAAACTTGACAGTTTGTCACTTCAAGTTGACATTTGACAATTTGGCACCTTAAAACTTGACAGTTTGAATAACAATAATATTGTATCTGAATGCACGTTTTTCCCATTCACAAAATTTACTAACTTTTTTTAGATTCTTTGCGAAACGAAAATCTCTTTGTCAAAAATTAATCAATCAATGAATTGTTTTTCAATAAAGTAATTAGCCCATCGTAAAAATGACTAATATTTTGACAATAAAACTTGATAAATTACCATTACCAGGGAATTAATATTTTTTGCATGTATTTTGTAAATTTTTTCCAAGCATACTCATCCCTTGTGCATGCTCGGCGCATTTTATCTCCGGATACATTCGAACAAAATGAAAAATTGCATTTGGAATTATTTGCACTCGAAGCAACGACGTTTTCACGTTATCAAATTGATTTTTTTCACGTTATATAAATACTGTGTACCAAAATTTAGAAGATATTGTAAGTTTTTGAGAGCTTTTGTTCACTTTTGTTGAATGATTGTTGTTAATTTTACGTTTAGAACAACGAGTACATTCAGTCGGTCGCGAGATGTCTCCAAATGATGTTGCGAATAGACGAATATCGTTTCGCCTTCGTCTCTGTTGATGGAATTTCAACGTTGTTGAGCGTTCTTTCTGGGAGAGTGAATTTTCAAGTCCAATACCAATTGATCTTCTGCCTTTGGGTGCTCACTTTCAATCCTCTCCTCGCCGAGAAAATGAACAAGTAAATATTTAAATTGTTTATTCAGTAAATTGCATCATCAAGAATTTCTCTTATAAATAAATAATAATAAATTTATAAGATGATAAAAGATATAAATCTTATCTGTTGTAAATAATCTCTTATAAATAATCTTATAAATAATCTTTTGTAATTTCATTTTTTATTTGTAATTTCATTTTTTATTTGGAATATAAAGATACATAAAATAAATTATTCGTGGAATTTAAAAATTTGTATACTAAACTTTTTTTTTAAATCATACAATTAGACGATTTATTGTTCAAATCACAGATGAATTGATTTAAATTAATTGAAATTATTCAATAGTTGACATCACATCATTAACCAGGTCGATTTTCAAAGTGCCAAACTGTCATTTATTTAATTTTGAGAATCAATTTTTTGTATTGAGTGCCAAACTGTCAAGTATTGGTTGACACTTGAAAGTTGACAGCTTGGTAT
This sequence comes from Trichacis sp. ZL-2020, assembly GCA_022816925.1. Classification (NCBI taxonomy): domain Eukaryota; kingdom Metazoa; phylum Arthropoda; class Insecta; order Hymenoptera; family Platygastridae; genus Trichacis; species Trichacis sp. ZL-2020. The sequence continues at coordinate 5,714 of JABFQI010000313.1, read as the reverse complement.
TTGAAAGTTTGACAATTGAGAGTTTGGCACTTGTCAATTTTATATTGTAAAATTGACAGTTTGACACCTGCCAATTTGACAAGTGACAGCTTGACTCTGAATAATTTGGCACTTGACAGTTTTAGACTTGAAAGTTGACACTTGACGATTAAAAATTTTTTGAATGACAGTTTGACATTTAAAAACTCAAAGTTTGACACTTGAAACTTGACAGGTGTCACATAATAGTCGACAATTGACAATTGAAAATGTGTCATTGGTCAGTTTGACACTTGGCAATGTACATGAAAATTTGACAGTTTGACATTTCAACGACATTTTGAAGTCATGAATAGTTAGTTTGATGATTTAAAACTTAATATTTGGCAGTTTGGCACTTGACAGTTTTAGACTAAAAAGTTGACACTCGAAAAATGAAAGTTCTATAATTGACAGTTTAACATTTAACAACTCAACAGTTTGACACTTGAACGATGACAAGTGACACTTAATAGTCGACACGCAACAATTGACAGTTTGGAATTCGCAAGTTAAATATTGACGGTTTGACAGTTCAGCGTTTTGAAGTCTTGAATAGACAGTTTTATACTTGAAAATTAGACTTTAGAAAGTTTGACACTTGACAATAGAAATTTACAACTTGATAGTTTGTCATTTTAACTTCACTTTGAAGTCGTCGGTTGTCAGTTTGATACTTGAAAATTCAAAATTAGGCAGTTTGACGCTTGACAGTTCGACTAATGACAGCTTGAATCTGAAATAGTTTAGCTCTTGACAGTTATAGACTTAAAAATTGACATTTTACAATTGAAAGTTCGATAAATGACAGCTTGACACTTAAAAGTTGATAAGTGACACTTAATAGTTAACACTCAATAATTGGCAGTTTTACACTTGACAGTTTGACAAATGACAGCTTGCATCTAAATAGTTTGACACTTGGCAGTTTTAGACTTGAAAGTTGACACTTGATGATTAAAAATTTGACAATTGACAGTTTGACGTTTAAAAAATTAACAGTTCGACACCGAAAAGTTAACAGGTGACCTTAATAGTTACACTTAACAATTGTTAGTTTGAAATTCACAAATCATAAATTGACTGTTCGATATATTTTGACGGTCTGGCATTTTTAAGTCGTTACTTGACAGTTTTATACTTGAAAATTTGACATTCGACAGTTTGACACTTGACACTTGACAATTGACATTGAAAACTTGAGAGTTTAACATTTTAACGATACTTTGAAGTCTTAAATTGTCAGTTTGAGACTTGACAGTTTGTAACTTGTGTGACAGGTGACACTCAACAATTAACACTTGACAGCATTATACTTGACAATTGACAATAGAAAGTTGAGACTCGACAGTTTAAAACTTGTAATTATTCCATCTGACAGTTAGACAATTGAAAGTTTGGTTTTTAATAATGTGGCACTCGTAAATTTTATACTTGACATAGTTTAACACATGACAGTTTGACAGTTCGAAACTTGATATTTGAAAGTTGATACTTGAGAGTTTGACAATTTGACATTTGAAAGTCGTCACTTAGCAGTTTGACACTTGACATTTTGACACTTGCAGTTAGGTATTTGACAGTTTGGCACTAAAAACTTGACACATGACAGTTTGACAAGTGACTTGACATTTTTGAACTTGACAGGTGACACTTAATAATTGACACTTGGTAATTTTATACTTAACAATTGACATTTGAAGGTTGACATTTTGTAGTTATTAATTTTGACACTGAATGGTTTGACTCTTGAAAATTGACATTTGAAATTTTTACTTAATACTTGAAATTTGAAAATTGCCACTTGACAGTTTGATATTTGAAAGTTGATACCTGACAGTTTGACAATTTGGCATTTGAAAGTCGTCACTTAGCAGTTTGATACTTGAAAATTTGATATTTGACAGTTTGACACTTTGGTATTTGACAGTTTGGCACTAAAAACTTGAAACTTGACAGTTTGACAAGTTACTATTGACATTTTTGAACTTGACAGGTGACACTATTGACACTTGGCAATTTTATACTTAAAAATTGACATTTGAAGGTTGACATTTTGTAGTTATTAATTTTGACACTGAATGGTTTGACTTTTGAAAATTGACATTTGAAATTTTTACTTTATACTTGACATTTGAAAAGTGCCACTTGACAGTTTGATATTCTATAGTTTTTCACTTAAAAAGTTGACAGTTGAAAAAGTTGACATTTAAACATTGACAGTTTAATACTGTCAATGCTAATGAAATTGGTCCAAAAATTGAGTTCACTTTAAAAATATCAAACTTAAAAACTACAAAACTCAAAAATTAACATTTTCTCAAATTTAATTCGAGGTAAATTTTTTTTTCAGGTTCAACGTTATTCCCATTCTCGCAGATATTCTCAGCGACTCCGCCAAGGAAAAAGTGACTCGTATAATCCTCGCTGTATTCAGGGTAATGACGACAAAACTTCACACAAATATTATCTTTTCATTTTCTTGAATCAAATGCCATTTCTAATGCGACTCAACGTATTTAAATTTTCTAATAAAATAATAAAAAATTACGCGCAATTTATTTATAATTACAAATTTTCAATATAGATTGAAATCTTTTTTTTTTAATTAAAATTTCAAAGACAGTCAAAAAATTTGAATTGAATACATTTCATTTTGCAGAATCTCATTAAGTTTAATTTTTTTCAATTACACAAATAAATTTTAATTTTAATTAAATTCATTCCATTTTTGCAGAATCTCGTAAAAATTTTTATAGAAACTCATTAAATTTCCAATAAAATAAATTTTTATTCTAATTAAGTTCATTTCATTTTGCAGAATCATTAAATTTTTTTATAAAATAATTCTCATAGAATCTAAAAAAATAAATAAAAAAAAAAAAAAAATAATTCTCATAGAATCTAAAAAAAAAAGAATCTCATCTAATGCTCGATAAAATAAGTTTTAATTACAACTAAATAAATTCCTTTCTGAGAATCTAACAAAATTTTATGAAACAATAAAAATCATAAACTCTAATTTTCATTATAAATAAATACATTCTATTAAAATTGTCAACAAAATAATTTTCATAAATTCTGACGAAAATGAATCTTATCAAATTTTCGAGGAAATAAATTAAATTTGCAAATACATTTTATTTTCTAAAATCGCATAAAAATCGATGACATAAATACAATTCCTGATAAAACAATCTTAAATTCTTTCGTTTTGCAGAATCTCATTGAAAAAGTGGAAGATTCCCAAGTGGCGAAGGAGCACTGCATTGCCATGGTCCAATGCAAAGTTCTGAAGCAACTCTCGATTTTGACCCAGCGGAAATTCGACGACGAGGACATTTGCGACGACATCGAGTTCCTCAACGACCGACTCCAAGCTTCCGTCCAGGACTTGAGTTCTTTCGACGAGTACGCGACGGAAATAAAATCAGGCAGACTTGAGTGGTCCCCGGTGCACAAATCCGGAAAATTTTGGCGGGAAAACGCCAGCAGGTTGAACGAGAAAAATTACGAGCTCTTGAGAATTTTGGTGCACTTGCTCGAGACAAACAAGGATCCTCTTGTCTTGAGCGTCGCGTGTTTCGACGTCGGGGAATACGTTCGTCACTACCCACGTGGAAAACAGTGAGTTTTTCTTCCTCAACTTCGAAGATTTTTAGGAATTTGGATAAATAAATAATTTATTAATTTTTGCAGTGTTATCGAACAATTGGGCGGTAAACAATTAGTCATGCAACTTCTTGCTCACGAAGATCCCAATGTACGATACGAAGCGCTTCTCGCTGTTCAGAAGTTAATGGTCCACAATTGGTACTTTTTTTTGGAATGTTTTTTCTTGGATGAAATGAATATTTTATGGAGTATCTTTTTCAGGGAGTATCTTGGAAAGCAACTAGAGAAGGACCAGACCAATGCATCAGGAACAACCGGTACCCAAGTCCCAGCAAAAGCTTGAAATCGTGTTTGATTTTTCTTGTATCGAAAACATAGTGTATTTGAACCTAAGATTTTACTGCGTACTATTCATCAACGTGAGAATTATAATATATAGGATTGATGATTTTTGTTGGATACAAAAATATCATGAACATTCCATGTACGGGATATTGTGAAACTGAAATTGTACATCGTAAACGAAATTTGATCGGAAAGTTGAGATGATGAATTATATGTGTACATAAGATCAGTTATTCTTTATAATTATTGGTAGATTTTAAATTTAGAAGCTTATCAACTAACAAAGTCATTTTAAATTGTTATGTGTTTGTGATTATAAATTTCTATGTAAATAAAATTCAAAAGTTAGCCTATGTTGGGTCTTGTTGATTAGGAGCTCCTCCTTCCTTGGGAACGAACTTTTTTTTTTCGAAGCATTGGACAAACAAAATTTTTTGTCCAATTGACTATCTTTATTGGAGGAAAAAAAATTTTATGAATTTTCAAAGTACATGAACCATCAATCTCGACCTGAATGCAATGTGACATGTCAGTAGATGCAACCAACAAATCGCGAAGTCGGCGTTAGGTACTGCTGTAACGTCGTTTTGAAGCTGCAGTAACCCGAAATCCGGTTGCATCAACTTCGACGTTTTTCCCGTGTCGAAGTCTCATTTTTAAAATTTCTGAATACATTTTTTTTCAAGATGCAAATCTGAAACTTTCATCATTTAGATTTGTTCAGTTTATTGGGATTGTTCAATTTTTAATGTCGATAAAAAACTTTAAATCATAAGAATTTCTTTAAAGTTACTAGTAACTAGTAACTGTACAAGTAAAATTCACTTTTGAAAAAATGTCGATTTGAATTTTTGAAATTCTATTGTCCAGCAATTTGATTCTTTAGATAATAGTACATTATTCAACAAAAATAAACGTGAATGGCGGCGTTCGCGGGGTTTATTGTCCGAGGCTTCGCCTCGGACAATAACTGCGAGTGCCTGAATTTACGTTCGTTTTCGTTGAATACGATACTTTACGTCATGAGGGGCCGTAAAAGCCCGATGAAAATGTCCGAATGACGTAGAAGAATTGTATTTGATTAGATTTATTGATATTAACTTAATGTACCAAACAAGTAAAGTAAATCAAAGTATATTATAAAAGAAGGTGTATAACGCCACATGAATAGCGTAAAGAAAAAAATATCTTAACTGAAAGTCTTGTAGAAAAAATTTCATAATATTTTTATTCAAATTTCTTATTATTTTAATTTTTTTGGGGAAAATAAATTTCTACGATTGAAAGTTTTATATCGACATTAAAAATTAGAATATGCCAATAAACTGTACAAATCTAAATGATAAAAGTTTTGTAATTGCATCTTTAGAAAAAAATTTATTTATAAATTGCGAAAATGAGAATTCTAGATTGAAAATTTGTAGTACAATTTCGGGAAATACTACAAAAAATCACACTCTGAAAATGTGACTATCAAAGTAAAAGATTGAAACAAGTATAAAAATTCGAATAAGTAGAAACGATAATTTGAAGATGAAGCTTTAGGCACAGTCAGGCAGTGATGCACGCAGAAGGGGAGAAAACTCTTCAGCGATCAATCAAAAATGGTATCAGAGTCTCCAGTGTTGCGCCGCTTGAAATGCGCTGCAGATCACTGAGTAATGCGCTGTTTTTTAGGATTGATTTACCGAAAATCCTGAGATACTCTGTTTGCGGATTTTTGGGTCGGCGCATCT
>JABFQI010000312.1:0-12316 GCA_022816925.1 Trichacis sp. ZL-2020 | reverse complement strand
GTATTTTTTTTGGATGGATCATATATAAGACGAAAAACATTATGACAAGCATTTACAACGAAGCACAAATGCTTTTAGATATAAAGTTGCTATAATAATCGTTAATATTAATAAATAATATATTTTCAGAGTAATATGATTTAATTATTCCATTTTATGATCACAGACTGTAAAATTTATATTTATATACATACATTTCAATGGAATTAACATCAGGACAAAAATGATGTCAAGAATTTTTGAGACAAATGAAAGATTTCACATACAAGACTCCCGTCAATTTATTAAAATCATAAATAATACAACATTTCTGTAGCTTAATGATAAAATTGGTTTGCTAACTATAGAAATTAACATTAAAAATTTATACGGTTCATTTTGTGGCTGCTGATATCGCACGCGTCACTAACAATTTGGACAGTAAAAAAACTAATTTTACACGGAGAAAAAAATCTGAGGAAAAATTACTATAATTTTAGTAAAGGCGGGATAAACGCAGAGATTGGAGTTTTTTATTAAAATAAATAAGGTTTTTTATTATAATAAAAACAATAATTTTCAAAATGTATATACATTTTTTTTAAACTTGATGAAAATTTGTTATCGACTGTGGTAATTTTTACTATAATTTTTATAATATCTCCAATTTTCGGCAGTTATCCCGTGTTTACCAAGATTATAGTAATTTCTCTTTTTTTTTGTAATATTTTTTCCTTTTTATTTTTCTCCGTGTACAACATCCAAAAATCCTCGTCCAAATATACAATTAATTTGTTGGAAGTTGATTATTATACAAAAGACATCCTTTTTTCGCTATATAAATTATATATATATATATACATTATATATTCATGTCGCACACGTTACTGAGAATATAAAGAATTGAAAGAAATATTTATATGATTATTCTAAAAATCTTATTATGATATATAACTATCTGTTAAAAATTAATCACATTGAAATACGGTCTTTTCTGTCACACATCGATTATACTACGGAATTTTTTTTTTTCGTCGCTATTTATGTTGCACACGTTACTTGTAACGTATAAAAAATTTCAGAATCTTTCACAAGATTTTAAAATGTAAAAATACTGTCAACAATCACTTTTAAGAAAAGAATAAAAACGATCTGAAGGACACAAAATTTTATGAAAAATTATAAAACTCAATTACAATTTTACAAAAGTAGGTACTTCGTAATTTTCATTAAGTATCTTGTTAGAATATATTGCGAATTGGTGTGACGTCACATTTTGGAGGTACACGGAGAAAAAAAGTATAGCGAAAAGTACTAGAAACATTGGAGAAATTACCATACCACTTAGTACTGCGGTCATAGCTCTCATTTCTGGTTAAAAATCCTATATGGTATGGTAAATTTTATTACAGCTCATGACAACATATACTCACGACATATGTTCTTTTGTGATTAGTTGTAATAAAATTTACCATACCATATAGGATTTTGAACCAGACATGAGAGCTGTGATCGCAGTACTAATTGGTATGGTAATTTCTCCAATGTTTCTAGTACTTTTCGCTATACTTTTTTTCTCCGTGTAGATAATTTTATTATATTTTAGAATTATTTCAATAAAAGTTGTATTTTATATATATATTTTTTTTGTGCTTTATATAAAACTGACAGCTACTTTAACTAAATTCAAAGTTTTACTTTACACTGACCTACTTAACATTAGTCATTAGTTCCTACACGTTTGTTAGGTAGCTACATCAAAGATTCTTTGTTCAAAAAAGTTAAACGTGAATAGGGCCGTTTCGAACAAAACATCTTTGTCATTTTTTGAATTTTGAATTTAATTTGAAAACTGTAAATAAAATTTCGGCTCCTTTAGATCGTTCAAATTCTTTGTTACGAATATTTGAAAAATCTTATTCAAATTTAATATACAACAATCAAGAAAAAACTGATTTTTTAACAAGTGAATGAGTATTTATCGCTTTTGAAACAATTTTTGAACATTACAACGAAACAATATTTATCCAATTTTTAATCACTTATTGATTACATTATAAAACGAAGTAAAATTCTTCATCGGGAATGCTGAGATTTCTCTTCGATTCGCCATGCAGACTATTGATTTCATTTGTTGCGGCGAGCTGTGGATTCATTCCTCGCAGTTGTCACTTCCTTCGAAACAAAAAAATTTTATTAATGTAAACATAGTCTCCATAATTACTTCATAACATTCAAAAGAGTCTAACAAAAATTTCAATCAGGCTCACATATTCATATACAAGAATACATAAATAAACCTCATTGGATATTCTCAATTTCAGAAAATGATTATAAGGAAATTATTTTTGTAAATATCAATTGTTTAATAGGGATAATTTAATTTCAATTGGTTTCTTAAAGAAAAGTACGTTTTGTTTTTCATCTCGATAGTATAGTGATTATTACGATTCAGGCGATTTCTGTTCCTTTTTAATGAAAGACTTTTTTTGATTCATCAATTTTATTGTTTAATTAAAGATTATGCAATTTTTCGCTTAGGCAAAAAATATAACTTAAATGATTCATATTTTTGGTTTTTCTAAATTATTTTTGAAATATCTTTAATCGTCCCTCATATATATTATTATTCATTTATAAAATTTTTGAATAAGAGACACTATTTGGAATATTTTTCAATATTTTCAATATTTTCGATGTTACCGGTACCGACAATATTTTTTGATATTTAAAATATTTCCAAAATTTGCATGCATTTCAATGTAACTAAAAAATATTCCCAATATTTTGACTGGTCCCAATCTTTCAAATATTTAAATATTACCGTATTTCAAATATTTTGATTAGTTTCAAATTTTTCAATATTTGGAACACTCAGAATTCTTCCAAAAACGATCATTTACATTTTTTGAAAACATTTTCCTATGTATGAAAAAAGTTAATATTTCCAATATTAAAAATAAAAATTTAAAAATATTAAAATATTGAAATAATTTTTCAATACATCAAATATTATCAAAAATGATTTTTTATTTTTACAATTTTCGACAATTTACTTATAAGTGCAAAAATTTGTAATATTTTCAATATTTTCAGTACTACGACTGTGTTCAATATTTTGAATAATTTGAATACATCCAATACTCTCGAATATTATGATACATTTCCAAAAATTTCGAAAATCTCCGAATGAGTGGGGAAATTCCCAATATCTTCAAAATTTTCAATATTTTCAACATTCAAAATATTCCAGTGTTTTCAAGATTTTCAATTTTTGAAATTTTTTCGATTATTGAAATATTACAATGTGTATACAATATTTCATGTATTTCAATTTTTTCAATTTTCTAAATATTTTAGAAATTTTTAATATTTCAAATATTTGCAAGATTTTGAATATCAATTGGATTACAAACGTTCTCTCGAAGCGGGAGACGTTATATAATAAATGTGTAAATTTACATTTCACTTCTTCATTCTAAATCTTCAGCTTTCGGCTTTCACGGAGCCCTCCTCAGGAACTACAAATCAATGAATATCTTAGAAAAATTTTACATATTTCGAAAATTTGAAGCGTTCCAACCATTTTGAATATTTTTATTATTTAAAATATTCTACCAATTTTAAATATTTTGATATTGCGAATTTGTCAAGCATTATTGATTTGTTCGAATATTTTAATAACTTTGCAAATATCATTTAATGTAAAAAAAAACCTGTAATGTATACACATTTTTGAGTAAATTATTATCACAATTATTATTATTTATTCACATTATTTTCAGACCTTACGGTATACATAGAAAAACATGATATTTCAAGCATTTTTAACACTTCCCATATTTTAAAATATTATTTTTCATTCGCAATACTTCTAACAATTCATCGTATTAGTAAAAAGATTTCCAATATTTTGAATATTATAAATATTTTGAATATTTTTATTTAAAGCATTTCAATAATTTTCAATATTTTAATCATGTTGAATACTTTAGATATTCCAAATTAGTCAAATATATTTTTGTTGCCATATTTAAAATATTTTCAATTTTTTTGAAAATCATTCATTAAAGCATTTTGAAACATTTCCGTATGTAGAAGAAACTCCTGATATTTTCAATTTTTTTTATACTTCTACAATTTTCAAATATTATTTTTTATTTGCAATACATTGAAAAATTTTCCGTATTAGTGAAGTAATACTCAATATTTTAAAAATGATTCATATTTTTATTTAAAGCATGTCAATAATTTAAAAAATTCTATTCATTTTAATTACTTCAGATATTTCAATTGAGTAAAATATTAGGAGTTTTTTGCTATATTCTAAATATTGGCATAAAATCGCCGAAGTTTGACAGAAATGGTAATTAATTCGAATAGATTCTATTGAGTTTATATTTTTTATAAAGAATGCGGAACGTATATCCGTTGACAGTTATGTCAAATTCAATAAATGAAATTCCATTTCTTGTTATGAATGAAATGTAATTTCATTGCAAAAAAATCTTTCGGAATTGAACAAACATTGTGATTTAATGGAAAAAATTTTATTCAACTAATCTTATTGTTCGTGAGAACAATGTTGTTGTTGTTGTTGTTGTTGTTGTTGTTGTTGTTGTTGTTGTTGTTGTTGTTGTTGTTGTTGTTGTTTTTTGTTGTTGTTGTTGTTAATGAAAATATTATATCTTGAGAATATCATAAATATTGATTATATTGAATTGAAAATATTTGAGATATGTAAAATATTTAAAATATTGAATATATTTGAAAGACTGAAAAAATTACAACACTTACATTATTGTAAATATTGTAACATTTTGAAAGTCGAAGAAATTTCTCACATTTAACATCTTGGAAATATTGAAATATCTCAAATGTTAAATATATATATTAAAAATATTGAAAATATTGGAAAGTTCTTCAGTCAAACGGAAAGTTTTGGCAATATTGAAACCCTAACGACGAATAATATTCAAGGAATATCCCACGAATATTTTTTCAGTATGAAAAAAATTTCTCAGAAATGTTAAAAAATATTTTCGTTCGATCTACGAATATCCTGAGAGTATTCCAAATTAAACGTTCCCCCAGAATATTTGGCAAAAATATTATTGGTACATTTTCAAACATCCCTGGAATATTCTCGAATATTCCCCTTTAACAAGCCAGAAATAATATTCAAGAATATTTCCAGAAAATTATTTTTTTTTGTATATCATTTCAGATGGTATAGCACTTCCATTTTATAAAAAGAATTAAATTACTGAATTAGATTACATAGTTGGTTTACTTTTTTTATGTTTCGAAAATATAACAAGAATATTTTTAAAAAATATTCTGGGGATAACTTAATTTGAACATAGCTGCATAGTAATATTCTCAGCGTATTCTTAGATCGAACAATAATATTTCTAAATATTTCTGGGATATATTTTTCATACTGAAAAAGATTCTTCAGGTTATTCCCGGAATATTTTGTGTTCTTAAAGGAATTATAATATTTGAAAATATTGGAGGTATTACAAAATATATTAAAAATATTGAACATAGTGATTTTTGTAAAATTAATTCATTAATAAAATGGATATATTTGAAATATGAAGATATATTTGTAGTATAAAAAATATTCAAAATATCGTATTCATTGTAATATATCGGAAATTTATAAAATGTCTAATATTTAATATCTCAAAAATATCAAAATATTCTAACTATTCGAAAAATTGAAAAAAAAATTAAAAACCTGAGACTTTTTTCACTTACATAGAAATTTTTGAAAACATTGAAAATACTCATATGTAGAGCTTTGAAAATATTAATGATATTTAAAATATTGAACGTATGAATAAAATTTGAAAATTTGAAAATATTCAAAAGGTTGACAACAATTAAAATGTTGAAATATTTTGAACATTAAAAAAATCTTTACTATCACAAAACTTTAAAATATTGGAATATTTCTAGTATTAATAATACTGTGAATATTAGAAATGATTTGAAATTTTTCACTTGAACGGAAATTTTTTGATATTTATCATAAAAAATAATTTTTGCAAAGATTTGGTGTACCAACAGTAATTTCAATATCTCAGTATTTTAGTAGTACAATATTTCAAAATTTCGATATTCGACATTGAAAATATTAGATTTTTTATATATACGGAAACGGTGGAAAATATTGTAAATGCACGTGTTTGAAAGTATAGTAACCCTAACAACACAGAATATTATTAAAAAATCCCAGAAATATTCCTATGTCCGTACCTTATCCCATAGAGCCAATTTTGAAAAAAATTTTCCGAGAATATTCAGAAAATATATTTTAGAATATTTCCCTAAAATATTCTCAGAAGATTTTGTTTACTGTTGGCCTTATGAGATAAGGCTTGGGTATTGGAATATTCTAGGAATATTGAAGATAATATTCCTGAAATATTTCAAGAATATATTTTGTGTTGTGGGGGAAGTGTTTGAATTAGTGAAAAAATTGCAAATATCGAAAGTTTTTGAAACAGTAATATTTGAATATTCGGAACATTGTAACCATTCAAAATATTGGAAATCGCATCCTTAAATTTATAATATGGATATAATCGAAATATCAAAAATATTGAAAATACTGAGAATATTGAGAATTTTTTTACTGATACGGATAATTTTTTACATATAGGACATGGGAAATGATATTTCCTTATTTGAAACGTTAGAAAATATTCCAGAAATGTCCATGAGGTCTAGAAAATTTTAGAACCGTCTCGAAAGTTTTACGAAATATGAAAAAGTACCAGAATTCTTTCAAATTTTATAAGAAGTTTTAGAAAGTGCAAAGAAAGTCCTAGAACAGACTAGAAAGTTTTAGAAAGCATGTTCTGGCAATTATTCAATGTTTCCGAGATTTGTAAAAGGTTTCAAAATATTCTGAATTTTTTTTATTCTCGAATAAATGAAAGTTCTTAGTTCTAGAATATTTCAATAAGTTTTTTACGGTTTTCAAATATTAGAAAATTATCTAGAAAATTCTAGAAGGCTCTGGAAAGTCAGAAAAGATAGTATGTAATTTGATTGCTCGGTAAAGCAGTAAAAATGCGAATATTAATCAACTTTTTAGAGTTACACATTAAAACAAAACAACATAAATTGTTTGTGCGAATCATTAGTTTCATTATTTTAAGATTGTCCAAGCTTATCAAACAGAAAATAAAGTGAATTGCAAGAAAATGTCTCACTCAATGGTGTTGACTGTTTGCCCATATATTTAACAGTTTTTAATTGTTTAAAAATAATTTGGAGTCTACATATGTGTAAATTAAAATTGGAAAAACAGCAAATAACAATATTATTCAGTCAATAATAACGCAGAAGGACGAATTTTCGCTTCCAATAGCTTCTAAGAGTTTCTAATATTTTTTAGTCTTAATTATAAGTAGGGGACTCTATTGCAACGCAGAAATAACGCCGAAGCAATGTTGCACGAACTTTCCAGGGTTAGGACTTTCAAAAACTTGAAACGTTAAAAACATTCAGAGATGGAACGAAGATGATTCACGTCTGTCACACGATGGAACCTTGCACTGACGTTACCGACACTACAACTCCTCCGAAAACGCAAACATGTCTTTACCGACGCCAGATAAAATCTGTCATCATTCCTCAAAAAACGAATATATAAAATATATTTCCAAAACTAACTTCAAAAAATAATATTATCGTGCATATTACACGTAAAAATTATGCTCCAAAGAAAAAGAAATGTTAATTTTTGCCGAAAAGAGTTTTTATTCAGCTCCGAGAGGTTCCCGATAGGTTTCCGAGAGTTTTCCGAGAGTAGACTCTCGGAGCACTCTCGGAACGCCGTTGCTAGGGAAGCAATAAAAATGTTCATCGAATGTAAAATAAAAATCCTTGTGCTGTAGATACATATTTACAGGGATAATAAATATTAGTGCCCATATTGAAGCTGTTTTTTTTAAAGTTAACGTCAATTTCCGATTTCAGGTTTCTGTACACTTTCATTTTGCAGGTTTGAAACTTACGGAAACTTGAGGAAACGCAAGCTCATAGTTTCTAGTCGACCGACAGGAGTTTTATTAGAATTGATATTATATTCTGTCATTTCAGCAAGTTTGAGCACACAGAGAAATTGAGATATCTTAAAAAATGCAACGGATGAGAGGTAAATCAATGTGAACACTCTTTTTCTTTTACATTTGTGTCGCTGCAGCGTTTTTCGTGTTCAAACACGATCATGCAATGATATAACTGGACGCAGTTTTCAGCGTTTGTGATGTGTTTTTCATAATGTCACATTTTCGCGCCATTCCTCGTGCGACACCAACATACAGTTTACGTCCGCGTGATTGAAACTCAGTTGCACGTAAGTGAGCTTTTTTACCGACGACCCTTACGTCGACCCGTTAGGTCGACTTCATCTTATGTCGACCGTTACGCTGACCAGTTACGTCGACCTTACGTCGACCGGACGTGAAAATATACACTCTCTAACAAATTAGCTGAATCTTATTCAGTATATATCTTGTTTATGTTTAATGTTTTAGAGCTATAAATAAGTTTTTAAATATTTTTTTTCCGGCAAAGACAAAGGTATACAAAAAATGTATTTCTAAAAGGATTGTCTTACAAACCATATTTTTTACAAATTTATGTAATCCAAAACCGTAAATAAATTATATATTTCAAAAAGTTCGAGAAATTTCTATAAAATTCTAAAATGATTAATAGGGTTTCAAAATATTGCAGAGTTGTCTGTAAAATTCTAGATTGTTTAAAAAAGTAATAATATTTGTAGAAATTTTCAGAACGTGCTGAAATGTTCTAGAAGCCTCTAGAATATTCCAAAACTGTCGGAAAGATTCTGAAAATTTTTACAGAGTTCTAGAATGTTCTGATATGTTTCAAAAGGTTGCTGTAGGTTCTAGAATATTCTAGACTGTTCTACAAATTCTAGGACCTGAAAAACGTCTTGAAGTTTCTTAAAAGTTAGAAAGTTCAGAAACTTCCAGAATATTCTAAAAAGTTCAATGCAGTTCTTGAATGTTGTAGAAAATTCAAGATTATGCTAAAACTGTTCTAAAATTATAAAAAGTTTTGAAAGTTCTAAGAGATTCTAGAAAGTTCTAAAATTTTTTGAACGGTTCCGGAAAGTTTATGAATATTTTATAATTAAACTCGAAAAATTTTTAAAGTTCAAGAAAATCCTAAAAGATTTTAGAAAGTTTCAGAAATTTCTATGAACTTCTAAAATATTTTAGAAGATTCTAAAACATCGTAGAGTTGTACAAACAATTCGACAAATGTTTTCAATGTCCTAGACAATCCTAAAAAATTACGATACATTCTTAAAAATTCTGAAAAGTTTCACAAAGTTTTGAAATGTTTCAGAATTATTGGAGAAATTCTATAAGGTTTTTTCAAATGTTCTAGAAAATTCAAGATAGTTGTTCTGGTAAGTTTTGAGGTATTTTAGGAGATTGTGGAGGATTCTAGGATATTAAAAAATCGTCCAAAAACTCTAGAGGGTGAAAAAAGTCTTTGACGATTCTAGAAAATTCTGGAGCGTTAAAAGAAATTCTGAAGTTTCTGGATGTTCTATAACATGAATTGAATGACAGAACATCTCTGCTCAATATTATGTATAGCAATTGATATAATAATAAAAACTTTTGTAAGCCAAGTTTTTAAAAATGTTATGAAAATGTTTGTATTGTGATTCTTGTCATTTTTTAATTGTCATTCTCGATTATACTTTTCTACAAAATCTTGCGACATTTCCTTGTTCGTGTAAAGTGCCAGTTGGGATGATGTTTTTTTTTTGGATGTTTATTAAACACCCTTCTATGAGAGCTAAAGCCATAAAACCTCAATACATCATAAAATCAATATTTTTCATAGTAGATACCTTTTTTTATGAAATCTCAAAATTTTATATAAAATTTTGGGAAGCCCGTTTCATAAAATCTGGAAGTTTTAACAAATTCTTATAAAATCGACTGTAAAAAATACAGACTTTTATAATAAATTAAAAAATTTTATGAAATGATAGTATTTTTTTATAAAATTCATAATTACAAATGATGTGGAGAAAAGTTCTATGATTTTTCACATCTTCTTCATCGCTCTGTTTTGCAGAAAATCAGCCTCCACTTCATCGTGATGAGCTTTGACAGATACTCGAGGGACGACGTCATCGGGGAGGTCGTGTGCTCCCTCTCAACCGTGCCCGATCTCGAGCTTGCCAACAACCAGCAGATTACTTTGTGCCAGGAAATTTGTCCCAGGAGCTTGAAGGTTTCTGCTCTTTTTATTTCACCACAGCGCATTCCACTTCAAATTCCAGGTCCAACTATTCTGCCGTCCTGATGAAGAAAGTGGTTATCTGCATATTGCTATAAGGCACATTTTTTAATGGAACGATATAAGAAAATGATCCTTACAGCAGAATGTAGATAACCACTTTTTACATCAGGACGGCAGTATTCTTCGCCGATTTATAATGTCTATCAAAATCCTTTTGCACTAATGGTGTATAAGAGTGAGAAAATTATGGGCTGGTATTTATGGCGAAAAAAATCGTAGAAAATTTTTTAATGGTAACATCTTTACCGACTGTCGGTTACAAATTAATAATGTTTTGCTATATTTTTTATAGACAACATTTATCAGCCATTCGTTCACTTGTGTATATTATTTGTGCAGAAAAGCTTTGCTAAACACGGAAAATTTGCGAAGAGTAGTTGGAATTAAGATTCGAAGTGGAATTCCTGAAACTTGAACGCAGCCAACACTTTGAAATCTTACATGTATTCGGTCTCATTTACATAAGCACTAAATGTCAATACTTTGCTTTGATGATTTTGTCAATTATTGAGCGAGCTTAATTAGGTAATAAAATTGCAGGTGCTAGATCTAATCCCTAGGGGTCTATTCTCATTCGTACTTTTGCATTGAATTCAAATGCCAAAGTACGATCGAGAATAGACCCCCAGGTGCCCCAGTAAAGTTGAAACTTATAAGTTTCGTAAAAAAATAGATTCGTAAAATATCGTAAAAAACTTATTTTTACAAGTTAACTTCATAAGGCAAAAAAACTTATACGGGTAACTTATAAAAATTCGAAATCTTAGAAGTTTTTTATAAGTTCCTTTGTAAGTATGAGAAAAATCTTATAATTTTTTGAGAACGTATAAGGAATTTTCAAATCTTGTAAGTTTTTTACGAAACTTATAAGTTTCAACTATACTAGGGTTGTGCTGGATTTCATCTCATAAATATCACTTAAAAGTATTAAATTTCTCTCAAAAATGTGAGATTTACAATTATTTGTAGGACCGAAATAGAAATGTATATTTTAGATCCGGTTCCATGGAAAAAAAAAACAAATTCGATTCCGGTTCTACGAATGAAATTCAAAATGGTATGGATTCCGATCCGGTTCTGAAAAAATTGAAGTGAGGTATCCCTTTCCGGTATTGGTTTCACTAAAGCTTGACTCCACAAAAGCTTCATGAATAATAAAACAATTTCAGCAATAGGTTTCGAATAAATAATGGTATTATCTTTTTGGAAACAGCTTTTGATTCGTTATAGTACAAGCTGAATTATAAAATTTTGTGAAGTTTTTCGAAAATGGACTCGCCTAATTTATCATCAATTTTTCATCAATAACAAAATAGTTCTTAAGACACGGCCAGTCCACTAAAAACTGAAGTTCTGGTACATTCAAAATTTATAAATTTGTTATTGTTTTACTAGTTTTGACCGAATAAAGATGTAGCAAGTCCAGAAAAATGAGAATCTCCATTTTTGTTGCTGCAAAAAAACGCCATCACCTTAATAATTATTAAGTAGTAGAAAAACCGGTTAACTTATTCAAGACTGAGGTCCTTATGCTTGGGAAAATTTTAAAATTATGGTAGCTTATAATTTTAATTTAACAAAGATATAGTGAGACAAAACAAGTTAAAATATTGATGTTGAAAATCGCTATTGATTCATTTAGACATGAACTACATCCTGGCATTAAATGGAATTTTTCGAAAATGGGCTTTTAAAGTCCATTTCCAAATGCCACAGCAAGAATTCCTGATTTTTTGAAATTTTGCATTTCTAATAAAACAATTATTGTGACAGCTTTTAAATAAAAAAAGGTACCATTTATCTAAAAATGACTATTTGCAGTTTGTGGAAATATTAGCTACATTCTGAAACTAGAAAGAATCTTTCACAAATTCGGTTTCGGTTTTGGGTCCACAAAAGTTGGAAATTTCGTAACAAAAATTGTTATTGGCTCATTAAATGTATGACATTTGGACATATT
>JABFQI010000311.1:0-12324 GCA_022816925.1 Trichacis sp. ZL-2020 | reverse complement strand
GGGCCCCTGCGAGTCCCGGGCGTGAGATCAATAATGTCCCAACAGCTGGTTGCCAGTACTGTACCAAGACTGGTCCATGACTGGTCGCCGATATCGGCTGCCATTGCTGGGACATTACTGGCCCAATCGTACATTTTATCTGGCCCATTGCAGTCCCGGGCGTGAGATCAATAATGTCCCAACAGCTGGCTACCAGTACTGTACCATGACTGGTTCATGATTGGTCGCCAATATCGGTTGCCATTACTGGGACATTACTGGCCCACTCGTACACTTTTTTGACAGAGAAATATTTATTAATAGTCAATAATGGAAAATTGGTGGGTGCAATCAAGAAGGGACTCATAGAAATAAGTAATATTTTTATTATTACAATCAATTCTCCATCCTTTCTGATTCAGTGCGTTCTATTTTTCATCGTGTAACAATGTGATCGCAACAATTTTTCCCTTAAATTCCGTCAACAAACATTTGACATCAACATCGTCAGCTTTAGTTACAAAAGATCTGATAGATTGCTGGCGCAGATCATAAATGCCAATAAATTTCGATGGCACAGGATAAACAAACAAATCACTTGCGTTTTGAAAAATTTTACCACGAAAAAAAATATCATCTATTTTGACATCATCTTTCCTACGAGAAAATATTTTACTGACAGTCATTACAGTGCCTTTTTTTGTTAGAATAATATTGTCAGGATGTTGCGTTGTTATTTTAAATCCTCTAAAATTGACGCTTTCAAAAACGATCGTATCATCACATATTTCAAAAACTACTCCACAGTTTTCAGCGCCATATTCTGAAATAGTATGGACTAATGGGTAACTTGAAGTAATTAATGGTGACGTGGCCTTTTGTAATCTATGCAATTTTCTTGCTACTTGCGCAATTGGCAAACGTGAATTTTGTAACAATTTTTTCAAAGTACCTATGCAACTTTCGAATTCGAAAGCAGAAAATTTAGGCAATGGAGCTTTCATTCTCATGACGTCATCAGGTAAATGAATTAGGTTGTGCATATTCATCACCTGAGAATCAGAGCCGTAAAATTCTGGCAACAATTGTACAAATGCTCGCAATAATGTTTTTGCATATGGAGCTTCATTTACAGCGAGCTTTTGACTACACAGAATTCGACACGCAGTAAACAGCAGCATGTAACGCTGATATTTTTCTTTTTTCAAAACATAAAATAGAAAAACACCACTAGCATATAATAAAAAAAACGATACTGAGTGGCCTTCCAATTACATAAATCGTCAAGGTCAAATGTTTTTCTTTGGAATTCTGTGGGAATGTTTTTTGAGATAGAATTAAGCAATTCTTGTAAAATTTTGATGTTTTCAAGACCTATATTATTTTTCCGATCTCCTGACACAAAGCTTTTTACAATAAATTTACTAGCTCCTTGAGAAAGAAGGTGCATTTCCTCTAAAAAAACATCTTGAATGCAATCGAAATTGGCAATGAGCAAAAGTGGCGAATCCTGTTTTGTCGAATGGTGCTGTTGTTGGCTCTTGTTTCGAAAAGATTCTAACGTGCGTTCTTTGCAATCGAGAGATGGAAAAGTTCTTTTATTATTGACGGTTATTCCTTTAATTTCACACCTTTCACAGGACCAAAAGCCAGTGTGTCCGCGACAACATTTTATGAAAGCCCGTGCCGGTGTATCGCAACAGCAGCCAATAACTTTGAATTCGTAATGACGATCGTTGATTTCAAGACCGTTTTCACCAAGTCATTAAGTTCATCTACCAAATCTGACAAAAAATCATTAGCCCATACAGGTTTTGCTTTACCACAGAATAGTGCAATAAGAAAAGGTTTACAATGGTATTTCTCTGAATATAGTTTACCCAAAATTGGCCAAAATACAGATCTCGATGAATTAAAAAATTCCACTCCATCAATATGAATAATTAATTGAATGATACCATCTTTAAAGACGTCCGGTTTTATCATAATTTCCAAATTGAATTTAATACCGAAATATTTAAATTGCCCGAAAGTTCCTTTGTAATTACTGAGCATAGGACGTGTTTCAGTTTTCATGGCACTTGTTCCGAAAAAGGTTTTGCTCGTTTTTGGCAAATCTGTAAAACCTTCGCTTCTAAAAATTGCAAGCATATCGTCGATACAACTTTCTGTTAAAACTTTAATATGCTTATTAGACCACAATAGAATTTTTTTGGAAATGTCACCTTCCGTAACAATTTTGTTGTTGTTTTTCTTGAAAGTAAGAAAATAGTTCCCATCAACGTTTTGAAGCATCTCCAATGGTGTCACGGATTTCTCGCCTATAGAGTCACAATCAGCTACATCAGCCTCATCATCAGATTCTGATACGCTTTGCGGCAATAAAACATCAGACTCCGCTGAGCCTGAATGAAATGGTGACTTCTGCATGCTGGAGTGACTATCATCTAACTGCCAAATAAATAAGATCATGTTAGACATAAGTTTTGAATCTAGAAACAATTTTTTCTAGATTTTGAAGTATATATACGAGGAAAAATTTTTGTTTGGCTTTCGACTGCTGGCTTTTTTTGTCTCATATATCACATTGTAGAACAAAGTAGAGTCCTCAATATGCGTGAAAGAGTTTTTTAACTCATGCGATTTGAAACTCACTTTCGGCTCGTTTACGAACCTCACATGAGCTGAAAACCTTTCGTCGCACTAGTCAAAGAATCTACTATAGTTACTTAATAGGTTTGTACGGTTCATCATGAAAAATCTATTTCCGGAATTCCAATTTTAAAATGGAAGGATGAAACTTCTATTATATTAATTCCATTTGTTTTATTTTGCAGTGCTATAATTTCTGTAGAAATTATATTTTTAAATTATTATTTCTCCAATTTCTTCCGCACGATTACATTTTTATGAACCTATATTTTCGAATCGATTTCATTGGCTCATTTTATAAAGTTTAATTTAAAAGTCTTACTCAAGAATTAGTTTAATTTTCAAAGATTTTAATTTGTATTCATACTATACTATAAAAAATTTAGTTAAGAATTCAAATATTGAAAATATCATCCCCAAAGTTCCGAATTCACATTTTAATCAACCAATTTTTATTTCTGAAATCGTGATGATTTCTGTTTGCAAAATTTCCTCATCAAAATTAAATTTATAAACTTCTGTTTCGTACATTACTATTTTTAAATTCGATTTGCATAAAGTTATTTCGATATAGTCTATTTTTATAATTAAATTTTTTGTAGTTTTATTTCAGAAAGTTCTATGCTAAAAATTTGTTATTCAAAATTTCATATCCAATAATTGATTTTGAAAATCTATGGCAAACATGAAAAACTTCAAAAACCCAGTAAACATTCGTGATCTTTGGTGATCATGATGTCACGAATGTTTACTGGGAAGTTGTTATTTGCATTATATGCCAACTGTTAATACATTTTTATGTGCATTTTTTACCTTAAAAACCAAATTCAGTCTACAAAATAATGGTTATATTAGAAATATACATTGCACTGGTTAAGGGATATTCTCGTAACAGGTGGCAATATTTTTCAAATGATTTATTTGACCAATGCTAAAAACTTTTCTCTTGATATAAATACTAATTGACTTATAGCAGTCAAATCAAAAAATGGAAATATCAAAAAAATTTTGAACTTTTGTAATTTAAACACATTTATTGACATATTTCTTCAAAGCATTTGTTAATTTGATTGTCCGTTTCAAAAATTTCTGAAAAAACGTGCTTCTTTGCACCAGTGCCCAATACAGCCTCACAAAGAAAATTTTCTTCGCATGTTACACTTACGCTTGAATTGGACAAATTCGGTGACTGATGATTTTTTCCGGAACGCAATATGGAAGGAGATGACCAATCTTTTTCTGAGAGTGGAATATGAATAATTTGCGTTAAATTCTAACAAATTCATTTTTAACAAACATTAATTGATAAATTTTACTAACCGCCAATTTTGTCAATTTGCGTACACTCATTCTTTTTCAAATGTCGAAATTTTTTCAATCGAGCATAGCTAGACATTTTTTATTTTGTTTTATGCCTACGTCGAGTTTCGTCAAGTAGGAATAACAACGAATAGTTTGAAAAATTTAGAAAAGTTATGAAATGCTATGAAAACCTAATCAAGTGAATGTGCAATGTGCGGACTCCGCCTGACAGTTTCGAGTGTCGACTATTGACATCTGAAGTCAATAGAATATAAAAATTCCAAAACAAGTGAGTCAGGTAAGCAATGCATTGAAATTATTCCACTTTCGCTCATAATTTTTCTTATCGAAAAATTATAATTTTGTATCATCAAAAAAATATGTAGTGATAAACATCATACAATTTGAATAATACAATAACAAAAACCTTCTTTTTTTAACCAAAGCCTTTCTGTTTCCATTACCAAATTTTAAGCCGGGAGACGATTTCTCCGCTCACTGTATTTAAGTTGAAGCGATTACTCCTATCAATGTTAAACGAAATATCAATAACAATAACGAACAATAATTTATTGTTGATCTTTTGGATGAATTCAATGATTACTATTGTTTTCTATTGATTTGCTTAATTAATTTGAATATTTTGTGTCGTTCACAATTCAAAATTAACTCGATATTTCTTCTAAATATTAATAAATTTCGAATATTTTACCACCACCACGAGATGCATTCGACGCCATTGGACGCCATTCACCATTGATGATTGCGCAATTCGACTCAATCGGCGTGAGTGAATCGCATTGAATTTTTCGTACATTTGTCGATATTTACAATGTCGTCGGATACCGAGTAAGTTCTTATTTGCTGTATTTCAACTATATAAGCCAATTATTGTTTTTTCCTTTTTTTGATATGCATTTCTTCGCAACATTGTAGATGCTATAATGAAATTAGGTGTATTAAGAACTCTACTTTCCAGGTTATGTTTGCTCAACGCAAAAAAAGGCGGGTTCAAATTTTCATTCTTTTACAGTTTTTTTAGTTTATAACTTGTACATTAAGTTGTGCAATTTTGTTTGTGGGTTTCATGATTATATGCCCTATTTATTATACATTTTATAAACCGGAAATGTAAACTTTTTTTTGTAAAGTTTTATTGTTTTAATGAATTGATATTTCTAGAAAAAAGTTTAATATAAGGCGCAGTCTTCATTAAATACATATTTCAGGCCGTCGGAGATAACCCTTTTTGTTGTTATTGAGTTTATACAAACTCACAGCGGAAACAAAAAACGGAATAAGAAAGTTGTTGAGCTGGTCCCTAAATCTTGGATTTTCCAAAAAAATGGGAATTCGTTCGTTCGGTTTCCACCGGACTCTGAGTACGCTCAAGTCGAAGATTGGGTGGAAAATTTGAAAGAACCTGACTTGAAGTGGCAAAAATTTCCAATAAAAATTTTATCACATTGTGGTAAGGACTTATATTGGTAATATATTTTGAAATTTTTGAATTCACGTATCAACGTTTTGGTTTTAGACGACTACATCAAAGGATTAAGACACTTGCAACGTTCATATAAATCGTCGAAGTTATCGACAACTGAAGATAGTTCTGAGGATTCCGAATCGAACAGTGACAGAGAGAATAACTCGAAAGAGAATAACTCGGGAGAGAATAACTCGGACGATGATACTCCAGCAGAAAAAAATGTCCAAGATGTCTTGAAATCTGTCCAAAAAAGTAACTCCACTTAAAACATATAGAACATATTCAAATATAGATTGTAAATACAATAATTAACAATTTCTTTCCAGCCACACAGCAAACATCGACTCAAGAGAAAAAAGATGCGTCGAATTCGAAGAAACGAAAAGCAGTGAATCCTCTAAACAAAAATACGAAAGTGATCAAATATCATTCAGATATCGATGAAGAATCAGAAGAAGATTGTGCTTCAAATGGAGAAGGCACAGGTAACTTGAGTCATTTCCAATCTGTTGTTTAAGAATACGAATATTTATCATGATTTAAAATTTGATATTAACTAATTTCAGAAATTTCTATTGTATGTATAGTTTATTTTATCATACTATTGCAAATAGTGGGATATCATATTTACTTTCTCATTTTAGAAAAATTACATAATTTTTTGATTCCCTGATATTCAAAACTGCAAATAGCTGATGAAAATTACAAAGCTTTTAATTTTGTTATTGGTAATGTATTACGTATCAGAAAGCTTCATGTTAAGTATGGCGAGTGCGAGGTTTATTGTTCGAGGAGGGGAAAGCCAAGAATTGTTATCGCATTTATCTAACTTGAAATATGATCTACGGTGCATAAGATATTTTATACATCTCAGGGCACGTGTTTTATTTCCCCGTGCCAGATGAAAAACATTTTTCAGCCTTGGTGCATAAAACATGGTATGCACCAAGGGCGAAACATTTTTTTTTAACCGCGTGATTGCACCTCTTTCTTTCGAGTCGAGCTGCAAACCTCCCAGTCGTCTAAAAAATTTTTTTGCCTCAGGTGCATAATATGTTTGTATGCTCAGAGAGCTATGGAACGTGAATATTGATTTTGCGCATATCTATTATGAGTGTATAAAAGCCCCGAGGTGCAAAAAGTTGTTAATGAAGTTGCGAACAACTATGGCTGTGAGAAGTATTTATAGTAGTCTGTAAGACTGTTGAGATAATATTTTTCTGATATTAATTTGTCTTTGAATATATTACTTTATCTTTATTTTTTATTTCTTATTCCCATTTTTCAACTTTTCCAAAATTTTCTAAAAAAGGCCATTGTTTGTTCTCATTATTATAATCTCCATTTCAATTCAAGTCACATTTTATAAAATAAGACAATTAAATTAATCGTTATTTATCTGAAACACCAAAAACCGAACTAATCCCAAGACCTTACTTAAAAATTAGGAAGTGTATTTTATTGACTGGATCCCTACAGGGATCCCTGCCAGGGAGGAATTTTCTTCTTCCCTTTTCCTGCCTGTTCCCTGTGAAGAAAATTTTCTTTTTCCCTTTTTCCGCCAATTTCCTTTTTTCCCTTTCTCTGAGGCAAAAAAAATTGTGTTCTGAAACGAAGAATATCCTTGTTAAAATCTATTGTTGGTAAGTTGGTTTTATTTGTTGATCAACATTTTTTTCTCATTAACAATAGAAAATCCGAACATGACTTTGGCCCTTCCCAAACTAATGGATTCAAAAAAATTTTTTTTTGTTGATAAGTTTTTGATGTTTATTTTTTGTCGGAACTTTTTTGAATTATTTATTAATATTTTATAGTTGCTAAAGGTCTATTTAATGCCTCACAAGGCGTTCCGCAGCGCCCCCTCTCATTAGAATTGTCTGTTCCGTGCAAATTCTCTTGGATTTTTAAATTTAATCATAACCCAAACTAAATACCAAAACCAAAAATTGTACGCTTTTCTTTGGCAGGCAGGGCTTAGCTCAGGGAACCATCTGTCCGAGGTGCACATGTGGGCTGATAGTTTCAGATGAAAGCCGATGATTTTTTCTTCCGTCGGTTACTCCCTAAGTAATAATAGTCAAGCAGAAGAGGTTGTAGGCAACCCTCCCCCCTGAAAAAACGTACAATTCTGGCTTTGGATAATAAGTTTGGGTTATAATTTTGAAAATCGAAGATAAAAAGTACGGAATAGACAATTATACTATGAGGGAACGCTGCAGAGAACCTTGTGAGGCATTTAATAGACCTTAGACAACTGACAAATATAAATAAAAAATACAAAACCTATTTCAAAAGTAATAAAGACAGGGACATGGAAAATGATGCTTAGTAACTTTTCCGTCACAGAAGTGACAAGTATAAAAATTATTTTCCCTCAGGGAAAATGGAAAAAAGAAAATCTTTCCTCGCAGGGGCAGGGAAAGAAAAAATAATTGTTCCTGACAGGGCACAGGCAGGGAAAGGGGAAAAAAATTTCTTCCCACAAGAACAGAGAATTTCCCTATCAGGAATCCCTGTACAGATTCGGCCGAAAGTACACTTCCTAAACATTTCAGACACATTCTCGAACCTTGCGAAAAGCTACACAAACATTGCTTGCAAATACATATCAATATTAAATCGACTTCACTGCACGACTGCACCTAAAGCCAAGGGCTAAATTGTCAAATTGTATATTACAAAAATTTTTGAAATTGTCATACGAAATTGTCAAACAGTTTAAATTGTCAAAACTCCTCCCAGAGTTTGAACCAACGCAATTGCAAGGGCTGTCCTCTAGCCGAGAGGCTCTAGGATCTCGCTTTTATCCCCCGAATCCTCGCCGTTCTCGTGCGACGACGATTCTTATTTCCTGCAGCTGCTGTGACTGGCTGTGACTCGAAGCTGCTTCAGCGACCTCCTGGCCATCGCTCGCACACGAGAACGGAGAGCCTCTTCAACATTCCAAAACCGAAAACAAAACTCTTTCACACTGCCCAATTCACAAAACACGACGTCGAAAACCGTCTGTCTAAGGCAGCATAAGATAAAATAAAAATGTCTCTTCTTTGGTGCAATTCAAGCATGAGCTCAAACAGCAAAACTTCCAACTGACATTCAGAGTCCTCTATAGCCCTTTCAACGAGCAAATTTTTGCAAATTGGCCGTTTCCGAAATAGCCAATTTCCAATACGTCCCGGAAAGCCATAACCATAGTCAGGCCTCGTACTCGACCGGGTTAAATTCGAGGCAGAAAACTTGACACATTTAAAAAGCATTGAAAAGCGCGGCCTACGTCGAAAAGTTCAACTATTTTAGCATTATTTATTATATCTATATATAATATTTTTCCGGCTCTGGCGCGGATCTCGAGTACGAGGCCTGGGTTACTGGAGCTGACTGGAGCTCCGGCTTCCTAACGCGTATCGAACCGCCGGTTACTGTGTCGATTTTCCCCACCACCACTCACCGCGCCAACACTGTGGCCACCGTCGTAAAATCGATGCAACGTTGCCACGTCTACTGACTCGCTTCATTTCCATGCCAGTCAGTAAATGTGGCAACCTTTGAGAACCGATGGGGATTATCAGGGATTATTCTCTCAAATTGAAAATTCTAAGACCGAGTCTCCAGTGTCAATTAAAAATCCCTTCAAATGTCTCTCTTCAAAATTTGATGATACATGCCAATTTCACAAAATGCGCGTTTTAAAACATAAACTGATTAATACGTAGCTCATATAGGAAGATGTAAAAAAATACGTGTGCAAATGCATTAGGAATGCGTTACAAAAGGAGGAAAAAAAATATTTTGTACCCAATTGTTTGTGCATTTTCGGCGTATTAATTTAATTTTGTTTTCATTATAAAGAAGCAGAATATATCAGTCAACAACTGGGAGACATTTTTGTTTATTAAGCATAGAATTGCAATTGGGCATGATTTTATATGGTTCAAGGTAAATATTTTGTTTTTAGGTACTTCAAACATGTCATTGCTGAAATAAATCTTATGAAAATGAGTGGAAACGCCATGAATCGGTAAATATATACAAAAAATGAAAATGCCGTATATGAAAAGATTTGAACAGAAGGAAAACATAATAATATTGAATTTACCGTTTAGGGAAATTAAAATAAAATATTTAACTTGGTTCTTTGTAATATATTTGAAATTACGAAAAACTGGGTTTTGTAATATTGGTTTTCCCTGAATGGTAACATAAAACGTGGAATAACAATATTCTTCACTTATTTTCGAATGTTAATTGAAAGTTAATGTAATTGGAACATGGTGTGGAATGTAATACTGGAAATCCCTGCTTTTAGTTTTGTTTATTATCTTGTTTTTATTTACAAAATATTCATTCCTTGCTTCTCCTCTATTATAATCTTAAATAACTCCAAACAATAATTTTAGAATATTGTTATTCAACGTTTTATGCTAACCTTCAGGGAAAATCTATATTACAAAACCCAGTTTTTCGTAATTTCAAATATATAACAAAAAACAAGTTCAATATATTATTTTAATTTTCCTAAACGGTAAATTCAATATTATTAGGTGCTAATTCTGTCCAAATTTTTTCATTTACGGCATTTTCATTTTTTGTATCTATTTACCGATTCATGGCGTTTCAATACATTTTTCAATGAAATTATTTCATTAATGTCACGTTGAAAGTATCTAAAAGCAAAATATTTACCTTGAACCATATAAAATCATGTCCAATTTCAATTCTGTGCCTAATTGACAAAAATGTCTTCCAGTTGTTGATTGATATTTGCTCTCTTTTTATAAAGAAACGAACATTAAATTACTACGTCGAAAATGAACAAACGATTGTGTACAAAATATTTTTGATCCTCCTATTGTCACGTATTCCTCTTGCATTTGCAAGCGTATTTTTTTACATGTTCCTATGAGCTACATATAAATCAACTTAGAGAAAAAGTAAAAAAACTTTTTCCATAAAGTGATTCAATTGTACAAAATTTTCAAGTAAACGTTAAACGTTCACTTTCAACTGTCAGTGTTGATTTCTCGAAAACCACCGTTCTCATTACTTATTGATTGAGTTTATGGAAGTGCCAAGTTTTCTTTCCAAAAATAATTCAATAATCATCATTTCACTTTCAATTGTTGAAATTCATTCAGCAGAAACTATTATTTGACTTATAATTGTCAAAGTTTATTCTTGAAAAGCTATATATTGTTCTCATCGTTCGTTGAGTAAATTAATAAAATTTGCCAATTTTTTTTAAAAATAGTTTAAAAATGATCATTATACTTTAAATTGTTGAAATTTATTTTTCAAAAACAATTATTTTACTTTTAATGGAAATAGTTTATTTTCTAAAAGCTATCGTTCTCATAATTTTTAAACATCACTTCTAATCATAATGCGGTATTGACATATGAAATCGATTAATTTACAAAAATCACTATAACTTCTACAATAAAAATCCCACCCGAAATTTTAAACATCGTGAACTAGCTTCATGACATCACGGATAAATGCTGATTTTTCGAGTTTTTTCAATAATGAGTAATGTCCCGAAAAATTGACTTTTTAAAAAAAAATTATTTTGAAAAATTTGAAGAAAAAATCCGTTGGTAGAAAATCACAACATAAAATTTTTCAGATTTTTCGAATGATTCATTTTAAAGTTATTTGAAAACCAAAAAAGTCATTAATACTTTGATTATTCCATAAAATCCATAAAAAATGCATGAAATTGAAAAAATTTTTTAGTTTCGTCATTTCTTGGGATGCACTTTGAAAGTGCAAAATTTCAACAAAATACGACGACATGTTTCGCAAATCCTGTTAGATTTCACGAGGAGTGCCCCATATATTCAGGTGCAAATATTAAATATTTTTTATTACAAAGTTTTCCTTGTGGTAATTTTTCGATGATTTTAAATTTTTTGTAAGATAGATTCAAACAAATGATTTTATCGTACGATTGAAATAAATTTTGAATTATTTCACGATAGAAAACGAGTTTTCAAATAAATTTGAATTGATTTTATAAGAATACTACAGAAATCTGTACGAGAAATACAAAAAGCATCAATAGTTTGGAACTTATGCATTCATTAAACCAGTACTTGTTATCAACGATCCAAATTTAGTTCGCATCGTTTTCCAGAACATTATCAACCATTCTTCAATCCTCTCGAACTTTTCAACACTTTCTCGAAAATTTTAGTGAATTATGTCATTTTCCTAGATCTTTTAGACCTTTTTTGAATATTCTAGAACTTCCTAGATAATTCTATTTATTATATTATTCTTCATTTTCCTCATTTCCTCTTCTAATTGTTTTTCCTACCTTTTAAAATTTTTTGAAAAATTCTCTAATATTTCAGAGTTCTATAGAACTTTCTGAAATATTTTACAATTTCACTTAATTTTCTACATCGTTATAAAACTTTTTCAAACCTTTAGAGTGCTCTTTAATTGTCTGAAATCTTTTAAGGCTTTGTTTAACCATCTATAACTTTCAAGACAATAGTATAGAATCTTTTGGAACTTTCTAAAACATTCTAGAACTAAAAAGTTATGAATATCCTAAAACTATATTCAACTTTTCAGAAGGTTCGAAAACTT
Source organism: Trichacis sp. ZL-2020 (assembly GCA_022816925.1). Taxonomy (NCBI): domain Eukaryota; kingdom Metazoa; phylum Arthropoda; class Insecta; order Hymenoptera; family Platygastridae; genus Trichacis; species Trichacis sp. ZL-2020. The sequence continues at coordinate 305 of JABFQI010000311.1, read as the reverse complement.
AACAGAACACCCGGAAACATTCTAAAACACTCTAGAACATTATAGTAACACCTAGAAACTTTGCTATTTTACAAGAATATTTTATTATTTTCCGAAAAGTTGTAAACTTGATCAAACTTTTTAGAACATTCTATCCAACTCGATAGAATATTATAGAACCCTCACGTCAAATCAGAAAATATTGGACGGTATTCAAAGACGGTGCTTTTGAATGCAGTTTAATACGGAATCTTTCCATTCGGGATTGATGGGTATTCGGGGTACAGCAGTTTTAATACTTTTTTTTGGTCAATACTTCTGTCAGT
>JABFQI010000310.1:0-12327 GCA_022816925.1 Trichacis sp. ZL-2020 | reverse complement strand
AAAGATAAAAAATTGAATGAAAAACAGACGTTATCAGGATAAAATTGAATTATAAATTATCCAAGAAAATATTCACATTGTATAATTAATAAAAATGCGCTGATTGGGTAGTTAAAAAAATTTAATAACGATTATATGCTCAAAGGCATGAAATCATGAAAACATGCTTCTCAGCAATTCTAGTTCTTAAATTATGTAAATTTTATTTCCATTATTTTTGTAAAAAATAATTCAAATTTCTTAAAAATTCCAAAATAGTTCATATATTTCGGAAATATTATTAAAATTTCACAAATTTTTCACACAAATTTCAAAATTCTTTCAACTGTTCATAAAATAACTATACATTTTATGAACAAAACTATGAAGTTTTTAAGTTGAAGAAGATTATTGTATAGCTATGATCTAATAAACAATAATTATCTACTAAAGAAATAATTGAATGCTGTACAAATAAATTCTATCTTACCTATTAAAGCGCTCATTCGAGGAATATTACTGTATAGTTATAATCGATTGAATAATCATCATATTAACGTTTGAAAAAGTTTATTAACAATTAAAAGTTCTTATATACGCACAAGAAAAATTATGAGTCACAAAACTGTACGCGGACAGAGTATCGACGTGTAACGCGCGCCAAAGAATTCATATCGAAATCGATGCAGTAAAGGTATGGAATTGGTACGATCTGAATCGCACAAACTGAACAAACTAAAAATTGAGATAATTTGTATTACATGACATAAAAAATTTGCGATCGAAGGCCATTATGTTTTAAATTGTACAACTCACACAATAATTTAATGTAAAAAAATATTATTTGTGAATCAAAAATTGATATTACCTAGCTAGTAAGATAACGACCATATTCGATTTTTGAAAATTTCAAACAAATGAAGAACTAGAAAACTGCATGAATTGAAATAATGTTATTGATATTGACATGATCAATTCCTCAACATCAGAGATGAAAAATTTTTTTCCAAATTTTGGTGTGGAAAAGATTCTCGAAATGATGTAAATTTAGTTGGAATAATGATAGCACATATATCATCGAAGGGCATATAAGTTATATTTTAGTACGGAAAATAATGAATATATAATAAAGAATAATTTATATAATAATATACAATAATACTTAAATGGAAATATTTAATGCAAATGATATTATAAAATAATAATAAAAATAATAATAATAATGAATACATAGATTATATATTATTATGAAAAATGCGAACAAGTATTGAAATTAAGAAACAGAAAAATTTTTCAGACTTGAAACAAAAATAAAAAAATATATTCAATTCATGATCGTGGATGAATAAAAAATTTTCATTTTCAATTTCGATTTGAACATGCAAGAATTCATTTATTTTGCAGTCATTCGATTGAATTGTTGCCCAAAAATGCTTTTTACCAGCATTTACCTGTTTTTAATTAAAGTTACGCGGGACTGCATTTCAGGTGATCAATTATATTTATGTCAGTGCAACAAGCGAAGCAATTTTGTGTATTTCGAAAAAAAAACAAAAAACGAAACAAAGCATATGTGTAGTGCAAAAAATGAACGATTAATATATGTATACATCAAGCACAAAAACAAGACAGTTTGAGTCAATCAAGTTTATTTATTTGCTAATTCCTACGCACTTATTATTTTGTTTTGTTATATGTATACATATATATATACAACATACTACATAAAAGATTCACATAATACAAAGCTTGATTTTTGCACTAACAATTCCATATAATACAGACGACTTTTTTTTATATTCGTAAAGTTCTTAAAAGTTGAGTCTCTTCATTATTAAAAAAGTTACTGATTCCTGCATTTATAGTGCTGCATGGCAATGCAATACCATACATAAGAATATCGAGATTGGACGGGCATATTAATGTTCGAGATATGAGAGAAAGAAGTAGGAAAATCAGTAATATGATCGGCGCAACAAATTTTATACCGGATTCTTGGACAATAAAAAAATAACATGTCTTGGATCAGGCGTGCTGTCAAAGAATTCATAATGGTATGTACAATATGAATTATTAGATTCATGATTGAGCGTATATTTTGCTGCTGTGTGAACGTTTTGCTTGAATACGTGCACACGACAGCACATTTAGAATTTGTGCACACCGAGAATTTAGAAAAAATTAATCATTTAAAGAAAAATTTAAATTTTTGAAATAATAGAAAATAAAAATAAATTTTTTTATCTCGATAGCAAAAAAGCAACTTAAAAGCAACTTTGCTTTTATTTTACAACGTTGCTTTTGAGTTGCAATTTAAGAAGCAACTTGAAAGCAACGTTGCTTTTAGATCGTATTTATAAAAAAACAACTTAGAAGCAACGTTACTTTTGGGTTGTTTCTGAGTCAAAAACGAGACCGATTTCAACATTATTTTGAGGTTGAATTCAGGTTGTACAACCTGAAAACAACCTAATTGCAACCTAAAATAAACTTGCAACCCAAAAGAAACCTGAAAGCAACCTGAAAGCAACGTTGCACGGTTCTACGAGGGAAAGTGAAAGAAATCACTTGCATTGATAAATGAATGTAATGCACAACATGCGGTATATAAAAATCATAAAATAATTTATTTGTACAATATATTCGCGATGTTTCGATCCTAGGATTGACTCGTCATCAAGCGTTTAATGAATAGTATAGTAATAATATGCTTCAGACGTCATTAAAAAATTTTTTGGTGTTCAACACGTTGGAAGGTTTAGTTATAATTCTACGTAATTATAATGTATATGCCCTCGTAGACCCGTGCAACGTGGCTTGTAGGTTGCTTTCGAGTTGTTTTGGGTTGCAAGTTGCTTCTACGTCACAAGTAGTTTGTTTAACCTGAATGCAACCTAAATGCAACCCAAAAGCAACATTGGAAACGGTCTCGTTTTCGATTCAGAAACAACCCAAAAGCAACGTTGCTTGTAAGTTGTTTTTTATAAGTGCGACCTAAAAGTAACGTTGCTTTTAAGTTGCTTTTCAACTTGCGACTTAAAAGCTACGTTGCTTCGGAGTTGTTTTTTAAAATGCAACCTAAAAGCGGTGTTGCTTTTTATAATGCAACCTAAAAGCAAAGTTGCTTTCAAGTTGCTTTTGGAAGTGCGATCTAAAAGCAACGTCTCTTTTTTATTTTGGCTGATTTAAAATTGTATAAATTTTTTTTTCTCAAGTAGTTATGGAGCGTAATTTTACTGTAATTAAAATTCAATTCAAGCCGTCAAAATATTCACATCAAGTTCGTTTATTTTCGATGCAGCTGGAGTAACAAATAAATCCCATATGTAGCTTGCCGTGTCTTTAACGTGTTTCTTTTCTCGCAAAGTTTTTTCAACATAGAAATTATGAGAAATCGCTTTTATCTTAAAAATTCTCGTTGGTTGGCCCTTTTTAATAATGTGTGAGTAAAACTCCAATTATAATGTTGTAATGAAAAATTTTAGTGAAAGACCTAGAAAATACATGTCTTTCCGAATATAATTTATCGTTTTAATAGCATGATAATCGCATTTTAATGTAATGATTAACTTTAACAAAACTTTATTTACATTATAGAAGAGGAGCTATAGCGGTACGGGACCACTTTCCAAAATCTGAGATTCGAACCCGGGGCTTTTCTATTGCTATTCGAATGCTTTACCACTAAGCTATGCATGGTCAGTTATGAACAACTTATAAACAATTATAAACAAATTATTATTTATAATAAATATCTACCATCAGTAAAGTAGGAATCCGAAAATAATGATTCACTTACCGTCGGTGATTTAACTGCCATCGATAAAGTACGAATGACACTTCATATTCAAGATTTTTGATATCATAGATTAGATAACGATGATTTGATATTGGAGATTTGATATCAAATATCCGATACCATCATTTTACATTATTCTATATTTTTAAATGTATTTTATTCATTTTATTCATTCATTTAATTTTTTTGCGCAAGGGGCCCCTCCCCGCCCCTTGCTGTGAGGCCCACCCATATCGCATGGCCCCTCCATTAACTAATTTTTTATTTTCGCACATTTTATTTATACATTTATACATTTAATTATTATTTTTTTGGCAAGAAGCCCCTCCCCGCCCCTTGCTGTGAGGTCCGTCCATATTGCATGACCACTCCATTAAATTAATTAACATTTTTCCTCATTAACTAAACTATCGCTAAATATGGTTATCCTATCATAATATAACTTTATTAAATCTAGATTCTAATTAATATCATAGAGCATTTTTACATTCTTGAAAAGCACTTTGCTTCTTTATAAGCGCACATTGTTCCTTTGCTTTTTTAAATTATTTAATCCAAAAGTAAACATTGATAAAAGGAGAACACTTTACAGTGTCCCTTTTATACGACCAATATTTTAATTGCCGTGAAGGAATCTGTTTACCGTCTCCCCATTTCGTACGATTCACGTCTCCGAAATCATTTATCATGAAGGTGGAACTTCCTGCAGCCCGCGCGCATTTTTTAGACCACCAACACTGAAAACGTCCCGGGAGTTTGACTACATTTCGCAATCTATCGTTCGGAGCCAGACCCTTTCCCGAGTAAAGTGTGGCACTCTATAATAACAGCCATGCTTCCCATTCAAATTTCATCCCTGTACATAGAAATATGCTTGACTATACCAATACACTCATTTAATATACGGATTTCCATCAATTTTTTTTCATAATAAAAATATTCACATAAAGTCTAATGAAAATTAATCTTCAAAAGAGATGATCCTAAGTACTTTAAAATTTCTTTATTGTGAGGAACCTACCATAAACATTGCATTTTATTTATCCAATTAAAAAATTTAATTCGAAAGAAAAAGATTCAAGTAGAACCTAAATTGCATAGAATTTCAAGAATGAATTCCGCTAACTGCATAATTAAAAATTGATGATCAATTGAAAAAATTATGACTGATAGTAAAATCACTTATTTATAGATGAAATCGCGAACCCCCCACGATTTTAATTTTCACCATTCCTATTTCTCACTATCAATCATTCCACATAACTTATACATAGATTAATTATAAAAACTCTTTATGATTTTAATTAGTATTACTAATAATAAGATTACGCTTAATATAGAATTTTTATCATACTACTATCATTGACTAAACTATATTTATAATTTTCCCTAAAACTCTTGATCATTCGTCGGAATTTTAGATAATAAGTTATAATTTTACTTATCATTTTAAAGACTATATTAATGGATTAAAAGCCGAAGTTTTCACACAAATCAGATTTCTCGATAAACATTAACCATCACTGTATAACTGTTGATTTTTTAAACAAATACTAATAATTATTATTATTATTTGAAATGCAATTTCCGATAAATGACAACTTTTATAATGTAACTTTTAGACATCAAAACTGGAACTATTCATCATCAATACCTAATGAATTTTCAAAAACCTATAATTTCAATCATAAATTTTTCTTATAATAAACCATTTGTCCAATAATAATCCATGTTGGATGTTTCATCGCAAAATTTATAAACACTATGACTTTTCCATAGGAAATTCTTTATATTTCCATACCGATTGACAAAGAAATAATCTAAACATGAAATGCGAATTTCTACCTATTGAATAATGCCCAATGAGTTGTAACGTTTTCCCGCCCAACCTGTGCACAGTTTCTCTGTGACATCATCTTAACGTGAGCCTGTTTCGACAGGTCTAAACCTGCACGCCAATTCTCAGAAATGATGACGTCATTCAAATACGCATCATTAATCATCAGCCCCGCGGGACTTCTTCTCGACACATCCAAACCTGCTCACCAATTCTTAGAAATGATGACGTCATCTAAACAGGTCTGAGCCTGCCTACCAATTTCCAGAAATGACGACGTCATTCAAATGCACCTACGCATCATTAATCATCAGCTTCGCTGGGCTTTATCTCGACACGTCCAAACCTACACAAAACCTTTTTCCCCCACTCCATCATGACGCAAGGCCACTCTCCCCCACTCGGCGTGACGCGCTACAGCCAATACCAACACGTAAACTACTTCTCAGCCAATCACGTGACTCTGAAGCCACGCCCCTTTTCTTCCCCCACTCCTCGAGCTCTGTGACTGCAGCGCCCTCCCAACGTATATAACTATCAGACTTTTCCGAGAACGGCAGTTTCCCCATGATTGCCGAGTCGATATGGCTATCTCGGAGGGTAAAAAGTTTATCGCGCAGCAAAGGCAATATTTGCTCAGCCGCGTCGCGAATCCTCTCAAAATTCTACGATTGATTGAGGACGCCGAAGCAAGTGCGGGATCGCTGGCACGTTTCGCTCATTCGTGCAGCCAACAAATGCAAAAGTTACAGTGTCACAATATTATTAAACAAATCCGCTGTTACAACAAGTTATTGTCAAACGAATTAGTGCGCGGTGGTGACGTGCAAGTCGCCAACAACAGTCGCGTTGTGTGGGAAGACCTTGAGTCTGCGTTTCGGGAACGCCTAAAAACTGGAGCCATCGTGAATCAGTGCCACCTAGACATTCATGACTTTCTCAACGACGCTCAAGAGGAGTTCGTGCAAAGAATCAGTGACATTTTAAAAACTGTGAATGCTGTGAAAGTGTCAACTATATTGGAGGGAGAATACAGCATTGTGAAAAACGATGAAGTGACTGTGGAATTAAATAGTTTTTTCACAAAAAATGCGCCAATACTCCAAACAACGGATCTACATGGATGGTTCACCGACAACGTGCAAGCTCCACTCCTCCGGAAAGCCGACGAATTCCAAGAACGTGACTCTGGATGGACACTTCATCAAATCATCAGCCTCACCATCAACATCAACAACTACAACCCACTACATGGAAGCTTCTACATCGACTTGCCACCACCAATCAAGAGGAAGCAGGCATGCATAAATGTGAAGAACAAGGATAATCAATGCTTCAAGTGGGCCATCTTATCTGAGCTGCATAGATCAAATGTACATGCAGATAGAGTGTCATGATATATAGTCGATCTTTCTGCAAACAAGTTGTACAGAAAAACGTATGATTCGCCGCCTTCCTGACCTAACTCATACTTCTGACTTCTTCCTGACCTAACCGTGATCACGTGGCGTCTCTGACCTAACTTGAAAGTTATGAAGAATGTCTGACTTCGCGATGATCAATGAGCGATTGACGATCATTCATTTTGCCCCTCGACTCATGATGTGACACGCTTTTTACAATATAAGCGCACTACAATGATCTACTGATGGAAAATTTGTTACTGGCGACCTCCGTATGTGGTAGGTAATATCCTTGACTTGATAATTTTTTGATTAGATTGTCACAAAGTGGTGCTTCAAATAGGAATAATGTATGATTTTCCAATGAAATATTCCAAGTATGATGATATACATGAAGAATATAATAAAATTTTTTGGAACAATAATCAACATAATAACAATGCATATTAATAAGAGCTATACATTAATATTCATGAAAATTATGATAGTTTGTGAGATACTCTGTAAATACTTCAAGACATAAACAAAAAATAATGAATAAATTGATAAGTTAATCAACGGAAACATTAAGGTTTTGATATAGAAGCTTCTTTACATTCTTTAGGATCCTCTCAATGCCAGCGTAGATTATGTATGGGGCCCCCACGTGGTATTGATGAATTTTGCACTTGAGAATGTTCTTCGTTGATGATTGCTTTGCAACTTCACATATTTTCATGGTGCAGCAATCTTCTTCTTCTTCTTCCCCATGGTATGCTGATTTATTTACGCTCTGAAAAGTGTCCAAGCAGTGGTCAACGAGGTGTTGTTTTCTTTATTTGTCGTTAAATTCAAATGAACCTTGACTTGATATGAAAATATAAATACATTTCACATGAGAAACAATATGTCATCATTCTGAATGTTGATGAAGGCTTTCTTAACTGTGATTCGTAGTGGTAGTGGGTTGTTGCAGGAATTCCAATGGAGCATATTTTATTTATTAATGTTGATGGTGGGCTGATGATTCTATGAAGTGTCTACCCTGAGACACATTCTTGAAAGTCGCATTTTTTGAAAGATGGGAGTTCAGACAATCTAAAAAATTTTTTTTCCATAAGTCCTTGGTTCAGAAGATTAAAGTATTTTCCAAAACGAATGTTTCCAACTCCAGCGTCACTTGGTCATTCTTTACTATAGCCTGATGAATACTCGCATAACCAATGCTGAAAGTCTCGATAGCGGGCACAATACATTCTAAGTATATTTACGCAGCGTTTGTTATGCGGTGGCTTAGGGCCTGTCGACTCGAGTCAAAATGCTCATACGATTTTAGTTGCTAGCTTTTTCTTTCAAACGATATCGCGCTTATTGCCTTCTCTTCTCAATGGTGGTGAAAACATGAAATTTGATGGGGACGGTAATCATAGCAAGTCTACAGAGACTGCGGGGGCTGTCGCCTTTTGAGCCCTTCATAATAGGTAGCTGCTAGTGTATGTATTTTCCATTCCACTATACTATACACTTTTGATACATTGACACTGCTTCAATCATCACTGATTCTTTTCAAAAACTTTCGTTTGAGTATCACAAATGAAATCCTCTATGTCGGAATGTTGCTGATTCATACCCTAGTAACTCTGATTCTTATAAAAATCCATAAAATTCTTCTTATAAGATTTCCACGTCTTATAATGTGACGTAATAAATATCTTACAAGATTTTTCAATTCTTATTAGGCGACGTAATAAGAATCCAATAAAATTTTATTAGGTCACCTAATAAGAATTCAAAAATTTTTTAAGAATTTTATCAGATCGCCTAATAAGAATTGCAAAATCTTATAAGATTTTTATTAGGTCAGCTTATAAGACGTGGAAATCTTATAAGAATTTCATGAATTCTTATAAGAATCAGAGTTATTGGGGTTGTATAGAGCCCGCTCCGGAGCGGACTCGATAAGCGCCTTAGCAATCTGATTCGAAGTGGACTCGATAGACATTTTCAAAGAGTCCGATCCAGAGCAGACTCGATAAGGATTCTCAAAAACTCCGCTCCGACCCCGGAGCGAACCGTTTAACGGAGCGGCTCCGAATCCCTGGTATAATTAACAGCTTAGTTTCAGTTATGAATGTTTTACGTTTTTAAAAAAATTTTCATCATTTCTCCAGAAATTCTCCAAGATTTCTAATATTACAAAAGGAGTAAATTACAGCATCTGGAAAGGCTTGCGTCGGTACAAATTCGCAAACATGAAAATTCTTTAAAAAAAAGCTTTTTTTACACGGAACTACGTCATTTTTCGCGATTTTTGTGATTGGTGGGGTAGGTTGATGTCGCGAAAATATATAAAGATATGAGTTGATTCTGTGGGAGGGTAGGGTGTCACGAAATAAGGAGGGCCTAAGGGAGGCAGGATGTCATGAAGGGGGGTATGATGGCACGAAATGAGAGAAGCTCAAGGGGGAGATTAAGATATCACAAAATTCTTTCACAAAATAAGGAGCGCCTGGGGGAGGGAAGAGGGGTTGGATGTCACGAAAAAAAGAGGCCTCTGGAAAACGGTAACCAAATAATTGTAAGTAAATTCAACGGGTAGAATCATATTAGTAACAAACTTTCGACACAAAGATGCAGAAATGAAGGGCTAGGAAAAAACAAAAAAACAGTTTTTTATGGGAAAAAAAACAATTTATTCGATAATTTGAGGAGACAGTACAATTACAGAACCCCGTATGTTAAGGTCGTCGCTTTACAAATCATATCTAGTAGCGATAAATTCTTTGCTTTCTTTGACGATGTATAAACATGGTGGCAATTTTGGAATCAAGTCAACGCTCATTAAAACTATCGGATTATCGACACCAGAAGAGACGCAGTAGGCGTGATAATAATCATTGAAATACAGTGTTTCAAATTCTTGGATTTCAAAGTACACATGAGTGCCATTGCAAGAAAAAATGTTTTTCAGATTGCCGAAAGTTGTGCCCTCTGCAGTAATTTTTGTAACTAGAATTGTGTTTCGACTGAATACTTTCCCGAGTAATTTTATACTTTTCAATGTTTGGACACTTAAATTTTCATTAACGTCAGGAAAAAGTTTCTGCAATAGTGGGAAGGCATTCATTTCTTCATATGCTCCTGGGATAATCTCAGTTTGCAAATGAGGTTTGCTACACTCGGCAGCATAACACATCTGCAATTGGTGCCTAATGCTTATAGTTACGGGCAAATTGACGTTCGATGAAGTCCCCACTGCAACTAATTTCAAGTGTCGATTTTTCCTTTCGAATTTCATTGCTGAAAAATGCACGACAGGCCCGTTAAGCGACAGAACCCGAGCGTAGTGTAACAAAAAATGCATTTCTGGTGTCAACGCTTCGAAAAGTTCGACGTACAATCGGTTGTGTTTCATGATTAATTCATGCACTACTGCGACTTGACATTTCATTATCCTCGGAGCAGTGAGAATGGCAACAATTTGACGGAGGCATGTGTACAATTTCCAATATTTATTATCTGGTGCACTCAAATCTCCGATCATCAGCCCCAAATATCGAGTCAAGCACAGCATTTTAGAAGATGGTTGCTTAATCTTCAATTTTCTACCTCCTTTAGATTGTGTAAAATATAGAGGACGTGGTTTGTTTTCTTTTTCGTGATCAGGGTATGGGAAAATTCCAATTATGTTATCGATAGTTTTCAAAGATATAACTTTGTCTTCGATGAAACTCGAAATGATGTAGCTGACCGCATACACTGCTACCCCATCCAAAATATCGTGCATGACATCTACGGTAATGTTTTCACTAATATGAAATTTGTTCAGTCAATTGAAAATACACCGTTCTCATGATCCGGTTTCTTTACGTTATTTTTAAGTACATCAATATCATAAGATTTTACGGTTCTCACGAGAGATTCGTCTTCAAATCTCATTACTTGGGTTTCAGAAGAAGTAGCAGTGCATATTCTACAAAATCTGATTGCTTTAAATCCCATAGCGAAACCGCAAATTCCATTGAGACCCAGATTGTCACCGAGTACGAGAATACATTCAAAAAAAATTTTTTTCAGCTCTCCTTTTACTTTTATCGTGATTCCTTGTTCTGATAAAAAATTTAAATCTTCCATGGTTTTTCTGAAAATTTTTTCATTCCCAAATGTTTTCCAATATTTTGCATTGAAAATAGTCGAGACAAAAATATTCTCTAATTTTGCAGTCAACTTTGGAGGTAAGCAAGTAAGAGAAACATAGACTCCTCCAAGTTTTTGTTCTCCAGCATGACTACCCAAAGGGTTTCTTGATTCGAATTCGTCAAAATATACAAAAAGTGGGTACACATTTTTTCGAATGTCTCTATATTTTTTCAACCACAAATCCCCCTGCATGATATTAGAAATAACATTTTTTTCCTCGGATAAACTGTTTACATAGCACTGTATTTCTTCGAATACTCCTTCCAGTGATAAAAAATTCCTTATGGTGCGCGGCAGCGAAATGTAAGCGGCATGAACAGGTTTTGTTTGAACCTCTATGTGACCGTACTGGCTGGCTACAAAAATCGTCTCTTTTCCTAATTCAAAAGTCTCCGGGGGAACGAACAAACTTTCTTCTTCATAAATTTTGAATCTGAGTTGTTCAGTTGAAAATTTATGAAACAAATACTTATTGCGTTCCATAATAAATTGAACTTTGTTGTATACTTCGAGAGTTGCGGATGATTTGATTTCGTATTCCATTTGGCATTGAATGAAAGGCAGAAACGATCTCGATATAAAATAATCGAACTTCTTAATGATTTCGTCGACAGCTGCGCGACATAACAATGGATTGTTGTATAAAAAAAGGGTAAAATTCATTATTTCTCTGTCTAGGTTCTTCTTATTTCGACTGTACAAAGGACTGAACACGTATTTGGGGTCCATTCTCGAGCCGACCTTAAATGTGTAAAAATAGAAAATATTCACGTAGTGTTTGTAATTATGAAATATCAAAATTGCTTCAATCGATCAATTACTGATGACACCGCTGTATATTTGTTCGATACTTCAAAGCCATACACAGTTTGTTCAATGAACTGCCAGACATGGGCACAAATGTGGGAAAATTTCTTGTTGAAAACCTTCATACTTTGGAAACAGACATCAACCGCGGCACTTGGGTTCGACGCTTGGTACGTGATGTCCCCTATGATGACGTACGCGGCAGAAATATTCGCGAGAGTTGGCCCGTAAACAACCATGAAGGACTCTAGCGTCAACTGATAGAGCGCCTGACAGTCCTCTAGTTCTTTGCGGATCTTCTGCAGGGAATCGCACAAGTTGTC
>JABFQI010000309.1:0-12336 GCA_022816925.1 Trichacis sp. ZL-2020 | reverse complement strand
CATCATTTACCATACCTCCCCCCCTCTTCGTGGTGAAGTAATATTTGAATTGCCCTTTATCAATTTTTTTTTAAAATTATAATATACATGTATTGAATATTATTAATTTCATTATTTGTTCAAAAAGAGTTAACTACAGTTGTTTCAGTCATTTTTCCATTAAATTAATTCTAACACTCATTACTCATGCAGAAATTAGATCACTCGCCCATGTGTAAAAATCGTTTAAAGACGATCGTCTGCAGACGATTTTTAGACGCATTTTCGTCCGAAGACGATCGTCTGTAAGGATTATCGTCTGTCTAACGATTATCGTCTATAAACGATTTCTCTCAGCGATCGATCGTCGTCTATAGACGAATTCGCTTCTAGAAATCGTCTGCATGCGATTTCGCCCGTATAAGACGATCGTTTTTAGGATCGTCTAATGAGCTTTTCTAAACCATTTCGGTCGCACCAAACGATCGTGTTTGTAGACCCTGCTCGTAGGTCTATGAATGTTCATTCATTCTTCATGCAGAACGTCGTTGTGTCTAAAAAACTATCAAAAATATTATTCATTAATGTCATATTATGTAACTGAAAAAAAAATTAATACAGACATCATTATAAATTCTAGTTTGGCACTTTTATTATTGCACGCCATGTGTGACAATGGATCCTTACATACGAATTTTTATATATTTTCATAATCTTTTAGTAATAATACCGAAAGAAAAATAATACACAAGAGATAAAATAATTAGTTTTCATTTTAAAGTCTTAAGACGGTCCGCAATATATTTATTCACTTTTTTCTTCGTGACCCGTGCTGCCACTTCGTTGGTGACTTTCATCATCTTCATTTCTTCCATGATGGTGTTGTCGTTAGAAATTTCTGCTGTGATTTTTGCCATTAAACATTCTGAAAGCAATAAATTTGGAAATTTATGACGTTATAAAAAACCTCTGACTATTTTTAAAATAGGTATGATATTGATGAGACAATTTATCTCAGCCAAATGAGGTAAATTCTCTCATCAATGTCAATCTTGGAAGGAGGACGAGATTAAATTTCATATCTATCGACGGATATGATAATTGCTTATTTAAAAAAAGATTGAATCTAACTTACGTCTGAGAGCTTCCACCTTTTCAGAATTCAAAGCAGAAGGAGCAGGGGGAGCTTCATTGCCGGCTTCTTTAGCTTTTTTCAGCGCAGTGGGCCCGACTCTTCCAGTGACTGTTGCTCCTCGTAGTTCATGTATGGAAAAAATTTTCAGAAGCATCGTTTTTACGAATTGAGAATCTCCCTTTTCTCCATAGCGTTCTCTGTATAGTTGTTCTAATTCTGCTTTCAAAATAAACTTATCTCCGTGAAGTTGAATCTGGAATAAAATCATAAGGAACTCTAGTGATTAGTTATCGCAGGAAAACGGTAGCATTTTTATAAAATCATCAAATTTTTTTGAATAAAATTTGTCACTCTATATGGTCGATTTTATGAGTTTTATATAATCATCGATATTTATAAAGTGTTTTCACATAAACTTTATAAATAGCTATTCGTTTATCTAGATTCCAAAGTAAGAAGTTTTACATTTTTGGAACTTGTTACATTTTTCAAAAATTGTGAGGAAAATTTCGTAAAAAATTTTTTTTCATAAACTTTATATCAAACTGCTTAATGACAGATGTTAGATTCATAAAATTTTTTCAGAACCAACTTTATACTAGTTGAAATGAACATTTTTATAATGTTTATATAAAAACTAGAATCACTAGGGAAGTTTCAAGTTGATGGTGAACTCAACATGTATACACCTAGAAAAAATGACATTCGAAAAAAAATTTACTGAGAAAGCATGACATTTGTTGTTTTTCAATATCTTGTCGAAACCTTACACTGAACCAGCCAATTTTCTGCTAACCTCACAAAATATATTTATTAATTCGTTCATATGACAAAACTGATTTCCTTGATAACACCGTTTGAATCGAACTTAATGCAAACTTATGCGTTTGTATGAAATTTGTACAAGGCAAGGTCCAAACGTTTGACTAAAGTTTGGGTCTACAGTTTACATAAAATTTGATTGAAAATTTGATTAAAATTTTATCGAAAATTAATGAAACGTTTTAATATTACGTTTGACCAACGTCTAGGTCTGTAGTTTCCATTAAAATTGACTATAATTTGATCGAAAATTGATAAAAAATTAATCAATTTTTTATCAAAACGAAAAAAAAAAAAAAAAAAATTTGATCAAACTTTGACCAAACTTTGTCCAAACTTTTGAACCTAGATTTAATCAAAGTTTGCATGCGGCTGTGTTATCAGGGTTGCTGCGCTGACAAAGTATTCGCTGGTTAAGTAGAATATGTCTGTAATTATTTAATATAATCAATTTAGGGGTCGTTTATATAACACGTCACACGTTTTTGGCCCATTTTACACCCATTCCCCCCCCCCCTTATGTCACACGATATCACAAAGTCTTGACCCACCCTTTTAAGTCACGTCACACTCTTACTTTACCAAATTTGGTTTTTTTACTCATTTTTTCAATTTGTAATAAAAAAAATTAAATACTTCATTGAAAAGATGAAGCATTTTACCGGTCAAAATTTCAGTTATCAAATCAAACTTTTTCCAAAAAACTGGGAAAAATATTGAATACAATATTTTGTTTTAAAAATTTTTGTGACGTCACACACAACAGACCATCTCCTTCCTCCATGTTACATTTCGTCATAAATGTTTGACCCCCCCCCCCCTAAAAGTTTGACATATTATATGGACGATTCCTTGCCGTTTTTTTAGCGATAATAATATAAGCAATAGAACATTTCGCTCAAGGAGAATGCAAGGAAAAAAATATCACCTTATTGTCTTCAGGCTTCGGGATTGATTCCAATTTATCTTCTGTCTTCAAGGTCGATTCCAACTGGTTAATTAGTGAAAAATTCTCAGATGTGAGCTTCGGTTTGATTTCAACTTTGAGTGCTTGGTGATCATCTTCAAATGAGTTATCATTTTCGTATAATTCTGGTAAAACAGACTTTTTCTCCATAGGCGAATAGCTCATGCCCTTGATGGTGCTAGAATGGACGGATGTGCTGTTATGGAATAAAATCGCAGTATCTTCATTTTTTTCGTTTTTTGGTTCCAAAGGAGCATTTTTTTTCTCCAAAGAAGCATTTTTTTCTTTCAAAGAAGCTACTTTTCGTTTCAAAGAAGTATTCTCTTCTTTCAAGGAAGCATGGTCTTGTTTCAATGAAGCATACTTTTTTTCCAAGTCTCCATACCTTCCGTCGGTATGGAAATATTTCTCTTGAAGCGTCAAATTGAGATTTTTGACGTGCTCCAAGCTAGAATTTGAGTCTTGCAGTTGCTTCTGCAATTGTTTGTATTTTTTCGGTGACACAATTGTTCCGTCGCGGGATGAGTCATCAGAAGAACTCTCATCGTGTGAGCTTTTTTCAAGAAATTTATCATTATCATCCTGGGAAGCTTCAACCCCTGCTGCCTTCAAATAAGCCTTTGTTTTCATCTGAATTTCTTGAACCGAAACTTGCAGATTGTTGGGGTTGTTCTCTTTGACTTCATTGAGAAGTTTGTCTTGATCACCTCCAAACTACAAAATATTGACGTAACATAGTTAAAGAATTATTTGATTGTATTACGTTTAATTTTTTCAAGCGACAAAAAAATATTAGATGATTATTTTGAATGAAAAAAAAAGCAAACTCAGCCCTTAATAATATAACAATTTTACTTCTGCATAATATTAAGAACCTAAAAATTCAATAATCATCATATAGAGGATAAAAGAAAGAACACGATGTACATTGCGAGATTCTTGCGTTTCATCTGAGCCGGAAGAGTGCGATGATTTACTCTTTTTGGATGGTGGTCGGCCTTTGAGTTGCGAATTCTTCGGTGATGGTTTTAGTGTTGTTTTTATAGTAGACCTCTTGCGCTTAGATGACTTATCAGACTGCTCCAATTTTCCGCTAAATGAAGTTGACAAAAATTTGGACGGCACTTCCTTTATCCTTTTACCACACGTCTCCAAATCGTCTATAGAATCTGTATGAAAAAAAAAAAAATTCATTCAATTTTATTGTGACTCTTCAATTTTTTTGATATTTTCATTTTTCAAAATATTCAAAATTCTCAAAATTGATTGAAATGTCTAAACTTTTAAAAAATTCAGCCTTTCAAAGAATTTTGTAAGTTTTTATTATTCTCAAAATTACTAAAATTTGGAAGTTTCTTTATTATATCACATTTTTGATTCATAGTTTTATTTACTCTGGTTACATATTTCTCAGAACTTTCAAACTTATTGTGCTTTTTTTAATGCAAATTTTTCTACTATTGGCGTTTAAACTAAAAATCTACCTAGTTTACTAATTTTTTAATTTTCATGTTTTGAGATTGTAATTGTGAGTTCCTACAAGTTCAATAATGTAAATAAAAAGTGAAACATTTTATTTAATTTTCATTATTTAAACTTTTTTTTCATTCAAAGAACTTCTGAAAATTAATTTTTAGAGACCTATTAAATGCAATTTAATTCACCACAGTAATTGAATTTTACTATTTATTTTTTTTATATTGAATTTACCACAATATAATGAACAATTCGATTTCATTCACAAATTTTCAAAAATTTAACGTCTTTAGAAACTTACTATAAATCCAAAATTAAAAATCCGCGAAACGAGAATTTTGGAATATCCAATAACATTCGAAGAATTTGGTTTTTTAATTTCAAAAAAACGGCTCTACATTTTTGATCAGTTCAACAACTTTTGAATGAAAGAATACATTCGCACTCACGTCAACATTTTTTTATTCTCAATGTGTTTAAGATAATTTATACATGTATATTCAAATATACAAATTTAAAAGTTTGATTTTTTCAAATATTTTAATGCTATAAATTTTTAATTTTCCATTGAAATTTATAAACCTGAGTATCTTTATATTTTGAGGGGCATATAAATAATGATTCTTTCTGATAATTTCATCAAATTCGTAAGCAAATAACATAATATTTTATTTTGTAATTCGAAATTTTTTTCATTCGATTGATAATTAAACAATAGAAATTTTGAATAGCATTATTGTTGTCTTCAATTATTTCAGATCTAATTTTTTTGATTAAGATCATTATTAATCATTAATAAAAATTATTCATATTACATTCTGGAAGTAGAAAAACATTTTTTCAGTTTAAAATAATCAATTTCCATTTAAAAAATTTTGATATTTCTTAATAGATAAGATTTTTCTATTCTGAGATAAATTTACAACATAAAATTTTCCAGATCCGGCCAAACATGTTTCTCTCATAATGTAAACACCAAATACATAAAAAAGTGAGGTTCTGAAGCTTTTTTGTTTACTTAACCTTTTATCATTCCAATTGTTGCTCTGTAATAAGCAGCTTCTTGAGGCTCATCGCCGTCCTCCACAACCAAAATTTCGTCAAGCCGTTTTTTTGCCTTTGCTGGGTCATCATTTTCTAGGACGCTGTCGAAAACTTTGTACAAACGATTTTTTTGTACTTTGTCCGGGTCAACGTCTTGGATGAACGAAATCGGAACGTTTTTCCACACGTCAAATTTTCGAAAATGCACTCGCGCGAATTTCATGCTCACTTTTTTGCACACTAATAAGCTAATAAGGAAAACAAATTTGAAAAATACTCAAACACACGTGTTCTAGCTGCAATTATTATTAGCAAAGTCATGCAAATTGCAAACTGGCATGGCCGATCGTTTATGGCCTCTACCACCACGCCCCACCGCTCGAGCGGGAAATTTGCAATCCCTTATACCAAGTGTACATTAAGTTCATTACAGGGACGCGTTGATATTGTATTAAATTAAATGAACTCCATATATACACCCAGTATAAGGAATTCTAAATTTCCCGCGCAAAAGCGGTACGTACCCTGTAAGTGTCAGGTGTTAACCTCAACTAAACTGAGAAATATTATAGATTTTTTAACAATGTTTTTGGAGGTAAAAAGAAAGTGACAAAGCTGAATGCATGTTGGACAATTAAAGTTTGTTATATTTGCCAAGTATATTCAAATTGTATATATTTAAAATGCCAAGTGTTGCTCGTGGAGGTGTTTTACGGGCCGACGAACGACTACGCCGCGGGAAACCCAGAAATAAATACAAATTATACTTGATTGATACAAGTTTGCCAATACCTCGACAGACTTTGCGGTCACGTTTACTACAGAGAAATCTTGGCGAAGGGAATGCAGTAGTGGGTAATCAAAGTAAGATCATGATTATTGTCAATTTAAATAAATTAATAATAGTGACTAATATATGAATATAAATAATTACAAGTTACTACGATGTTAATTGATGCATGTTTTTACAAATACGAAAAATATGAACATATAAATTGAATAAAATCTTAATAAATAAAAGGATAAATACAATCCTCTCATTTTTTTCACAGGGGATCTTTTCCCAGTGGAGGATTTTTTTCCGGCCTAACAGATTTTTTGCGCTCAAAATTAAATTAACAAACTGTTTATCAGATAAAAAACACAATAAATAACATTAAAATGATACATATTATATTATTATATTATATTCAAATTTATATGTTATTAATTTGAATTGGAATAGTATTGATAAATTATTTTATAAATTTCATTGAAAATTTTTTCCCTTGAACATTATCATGAAAAATTGATTCATTTTAACTATGTTGAATGTAAAATATTTATTATTATTCAATCAAAAACTTAATTATTTTTAGTATAGAAATTTGATTGAATAAATGAATAATTCGATAAATTCGAAATCAACTTATATCGATAAATATTATATAATAATTTACAATTATTATTATTAGTTAATAACAGACATAATTAATTTGCATCTTTAAGGGGGTGTTCTCATGTGAGGGCCGTTTTTCGAAGCGTTTTGTTGTTAATTTTACTGTGAGAAAAGTATTTAATATTTTTCAATGCGGTTTTTTTCACAGTTTTATTAACCCTTGAAGTACAAAAAAAGTAATATTTTGTAAAATAAGTTCCTCACCTTTGCTACTTCACCCTTGCGAAGAAAGGCCTTCCAAAAAAACGGTGGGTCGATGGTTTGCTTGGAATGGCAAATACGGTTGGTATGAAACACAAGTAGGAATATTTTTTTTAATTGCTAGTTTTGTGATTATCGTCCGACTACTTTATACATGTTTATCATAACAATTTTTCAGATGGCGAATTTTATACAAAAAATTTTTTTTCACCGTTTTTCGAATTTCGAAAAATTCTCAATTCGAAAAATTCGTAAAACAGTTGTTGTTCATAATAGGGAGCTAAATTTTAGTCAGACGATAATCAAAATACTATCAATTAAAAAAAATATTCCTACTTGTGTTTCGTACCAACCACGTGTTTGCCATATTTCGAGCAAACAATTGATCAACCGTTTTTTTTGGAAGGCTTTTCTTCGCAAGGGTGCAGTGGCCAAACTGAGAAACTTTTTTTACGAAATACAACTTTTTTCGTACTTTAATGGTTAATAAAATTTTTAAAAATACCGCATTGAAACATATTAAATATTTTCTTAAAGTAAAATTTAAAATAAAACGCTCCGAAAAACGGCCGTCACATAAGAACACCCCCTTAACATAAAATCTTGTTGTCAAATGATTCGACAAAATCAATGAGGTAAACACGGAAAAAACGGATTTGCTGAACTAGCTAATGTCAATTGACTAATATACGGACAACAAATGTGTTTTGCTGGGAATGCTAAATTTTTTGCTAGACCAGCTGTGTAATTGGTGGGATTAGACAATTCACTTTGTTGGATTAACACATCCATTTGTTGCGCCAGCACACAAAATTTGCTGATTTATCCATTTATATTTGTTGTCCGTATATTAGTCAAGACATTAGCTAGTTCAGCAAAACCTTTTTTTCCGTGAATAATAAACAGCGCAAAAAGAGATATTCCGACGAGAATTAATTTCTAGTACTTCATTACTTACAGACGTTTTTGAGGAAACAATCGACCCTCCGGCAATGAATCCTGCTGATGGCGATGAAAATGAGGAACAAGTAAACACTAATTATGTTTTATTCTTTGAATTGGAGAATTTGATATTCATTTTCAAAATTGAAAAATTTGTCCCTTTATAATATATTAATACTCGAGTAAGTTTTAATAAAACATTAAAAAATTTTGCTATAAATTGATCCATAAAATATTGCCACCATAATTTAGCTGATAAAAATTTTATATCTTATCGATTTACGATAAAAATTGATATAAAATTTACTTTTGAAAATTTTTTGAAGCCCTATGAACACAAAAAGATTCTAGGAATACTCCCAAGAATATTCCTAGAATATTCCTATATCCGAGTAGTATTCCATAAGAACAATGTAAAAGAGAATATTGTGAGAATATACTTAGAAAATATTTTTAAATATTCTTCTAGAATATTTACAGAATATTTCCATTTACATTGGCCTAATGAGACACTACCAGGACACAGGAATATTCTGGGAATATTCTGAGTGAATATACTTAGCATATTCCTACAATATTCTGTGTTTATAGAGTGAATTCAAAATAATTCAAAGAAATAATAAACTAAAGCATTTTAATTCCAAAAATGTAGAATTCAGAAAAAAATATTCAGTCTAGTACAAAAAACATAGTTTTCATGCAATTTTTAATCACAACCAAAATTTGAAGTATAATCCAAATTTCTCAATTCCAAAATATTCCTCACTTTCAATTTTGTAACAAATACCAAAACCCTAAATAGATGTAAATTATGTTTACTGTTATTACTTGGATCTCTCGACGAATGTAACTCACCAGAAATATTTCAAATGTTATGAGAAAAAGTTTCTAAAAATGTTTCTATCATTAAATTCCAGCCTCAAGATCACAACGAAACACCTAATCAATCTTCAATATACGATTCAGAAGACAATGATGAAGATCACGAGAATACAGAGAGAGAACAACTGGCAGGAGATGATGAAAATACTGGAAACTGTGTTGGAATTTGCATCTGCGGGCATTGCAAGATTAGAAGAAATCACAGCGTCGATCAAAACAATGAGCAAGAAAATCATCAAGGGTTCAGATCGGGAGAAGCAGTTCCGCCTATGAATGAGGTGGAAAATGACGAACGCATGTATGAACGCATGAACACCCCGCTGTATCCTGGTTTATCTGTATCCAAGTTCGAAGTTTTCCTTATGATTTTGCATTTATCATTTCGACATGTTATTTCACGTCCATTTATACTCGATTTGATCAAGTTGATAAATGCAATTTTCAATTCTTCAGTTCTTCCAGTTTCTGATTATGTTTTCAAAAAACTCTTTTCTCCTACTTCCAGTTTACAGTATCACTTTTTTTGCCCGGATTGTGAATTGTATTTAGGGGAAAAAAAGTCGTTTGAAAATAATCTGGCTGTTTGTTACAAATGTAAACGAGAATGGAAAACAGAACGAATGAGTGAAAATTGCTTTATTACTTTGAATCTTCGGGATCAAATCGAAAACTTAATAAATAATTCTACTGTTGAAATTGTTTCTCACTTGAACCGAGCTACTGATGGATTGAGAGATTTTACCGATGGTAGTATGTATCGAAAACTTTGCGGGCTAGGCAAACCACTTTCTAATCCCTTTAGCTTGACAGGAATTTTTAATCTCGATGGTGCTTCGTTGTGGAAATCTGCTAAAGGTTCAATTTGGCCTATACAAATGATTATCAATGAAGTATCGCCTAAAGATAGATTTCGACCTGAAAATGTACTCTTGTGTGGTTTATGGTACGGAAAAAGTTCTCCAATCATGTCCATTTTCTTACAGCCGTTCATGAGAGAGCTTCAAGAATTAGCAGTCAATGGTCTAAAAAGAGTTGTTGATAACAAAATCGTAACATGCCCATTTTTCGCGTTTGCGTGTTCGGTTGATGCTGTCGCAAAACCGAAATTGCAGAATATAAAACAGTTCAACGGCCACTTTGGGTGTGGATACTGCTATCATCCAAACACTGTTTTACACAATACGGGCACTCAAGGTCGCTATGTAGCAAATCAAGTTTACCCATATCGAACTCATGAGGAAATGGTTCAAGACATGTTTACGGCAGAAGCCTTGAAAAAAATGGGTAAATTGAGACGGCTCAAAGCGACTGCTACTCGTGAAGAAACATGGGATGATGTAAACGGTCTAAAAGGGGTTTCTTGTTTATTGAATATACCATATTTCAATACCGTGTTTGGTTATATGGCAGATTATATGCATAATTTACTAGCTGGTGTCGGGAAAAAGTTTGGAGAGCTTTTTTTCGATTCGCCTCAAGAGATGGCATATAGTCTTTCACAACACGTTGAACTGTTAGACAGTCGATTGAGCGAAATCTCCCTCCCACATGCAATGACGCGATCTCCTCGAGCAGTCTCAGATCGTAATAACTGGAAATGTGTTGAATGGAGAACTTTTTTACTGTTTTTGAGTCTTCCATGTTTGCACGATATTCTCCCGAAAAAATACTTCGAGAATCTGAAAGATTTAGTTGTGAGCATGCACATTTTGTTGAGTGAATGTATAACGCCTACTGATTTAAATGAAGCAGATGTGCGACTAAAAAGATTTGTGACGGTTTATAATAATTTGTATGGTAATATACACATGGTATATAACATTCATTTATGCACTCATCTTGTTCATATGGTTAAAATGTGGGGTCCACTTTGGGCAACCTCTACTTTTGCGTTTGAATCTGGGAATGGGGCACTTCTCAAATTAATCAATGGTACAAAAGGCGTGCTGACACAAATTACGCAAAAGTACACTATGGCACAATCTGTTCGGAGATACATTAAAAATTACACTGTTAGCGACAATATTATCAATTTTTGTACTGATATCTGTTGTTACACTCTCTTGAAAAATAGTCAATCATTTGGCAACGTCACTGGTCTCGGCTTAGCCAAATGTTCACTGATGAATGCGAATGAAATAGAATCATTCGCCACAGCTCGATTGCCTATACCTCAAGACAATGTTTTGATGTACTACAACCGTGCTATTCGGGATAAAATTTTTTTTTGTGGCGAAGCATACACTCGAGCGAAAAAGTTCAACGACACTTGTGTGAAACTTCAGTGTGGAAGATACGCTGTAATCGAAAAAATTGTGCATTTAGATAATCATGGTTTGTATGCAACAATCAAGCCTATCAGGATTTCTCAAGGCACGCATTTAACTCATTTCATACTTTCATGCGCTGCTGACGTTTACGATCAATTGGAAATTGTATCTTTTGCAACCATTGAACGAAAATGTATCTTTTTTAATGTGGAGAATCGGAAATACGTTTGCAGTATTCCAAACTTGTATGAGAGAAATTAATTAATTTGCAATAAAGCCAATATTTGTATAATTGAAAAATTTTTTTAATTGTGTATTATATCTACCCCGATTATGCACCGAATAAAAAAACGTACGAGGATGATTACAATTAATTTCTTAATAATATTCATTACTCGAATTTGATTCGATTCTTTACTAAAAGATACTCATAAATTACTACTGAAGAATTTTGTACTTAATCAATAATTATATCGATTACAAACGCAAATAGTTTCTATATTGATGATATGTTCTGTCTCATTTTTATCTGCAGACGATATATTTTGTACGAATATGGACAATTTCGTCTAAAGATGATGAACTCCAGACGATATTGTGTATTAACAAGAGACATGTTTACTTCCAGACGATATATTTCGTCTGCAGACGACTAGCTCCAAACGACGTATTTTGTCTGTAGATGATATATTTCGTGTATAGACGATAAATGATACATATCTCTTATCGTAGACGATCAAACACGAAATCTTCTGTTCCATAGACTATTTCGATCAAGAGTCGTCTATCAGGTCAAGCGAAAACTATTGTTTCAAAGACGATCATCTGTTACTTCAAGCGATTTTACCTGCAATACAGACGATCGCTTGAACGCATAAACGATCCCGCCACAATTCAAACGATCTTCTGTAGACGATCGTCTATTTTTCAAACGATTTTTACACATGGGTGGTCCCCTGGAGATGCTCAAAGACGGACATTAGACCGTCCTGAGGACGTCCCGAGGATGTCTAGAACACGTCCTCGGGAGGTCTGAAAGCCTTTTGTGCTATCCGGGTAGTAATTTTGGATTTTTTGTTATATTATGCATCACTTCTAAGATCACTACTAAGATTACTTAATCTTTTGTTTACTGCAGAAAATTCAAAACTCCGTTGACGATAAAATTAAGGTGGATCCG